>JASAND010004130.1:0-19104 GCA_030248195.1 Trissonchulus latispiculum | reverse complement strand
GCTGGTGGTTGCTTCTTCTTTGGAGAGCTCTTCGGATAGTTAGGTGTATATAAGTGATTGGAAGAATTCTCTTTGTTTGGGTATACAAGTATATGAAGCTTTAAAATTCTTCTTCAGTATTCAGAAGAATTTTGTAATGATATCTTTTTGGTCAGTTCATCCAGTTTCATTACCTTGTGTTGTGTCATGAAGCCTGAACGTTGCTGGCAGGGATCGAACGGCCCCCAATCTATAGGAATGGTTTGTTCTTCGTTCAATTTCTGTATGAAGCCATCAATTGATCGTCCTTGTTGATCAATCTTCTGCTTGTATGACGGGGAGGCTAATGTTGATCGCTGTAGACTTTTCTCTTTGATCGAAGATTCATCTGATTCGACACACTGCGTCCTTGCGCCAGTTGATAGGTAGGTATAGAATTTGCTGTGTCTCAGAGATGGAACCAATGACAATTTTTGTTGATTCTTTGTTTTCTTAGGTTGAGCGGTCATTGCTGGAGGATAAGCATGAAGGCCCGCCTTTGGAGGATCCTTTGTTGAAATTCTGGTTTTCAAGATCCGTTTTTCAGCTTTTCTGGTTTTTAGTATATTTGGAATTTCTGCTATGCGTTCATTTCATTACAAAAAACCAGCTTTGCTGGTTTGCTAAAGGGCTCCTGAGATTTTCTTTTCTGGCGTCCAGTATATTCTTTGTTGATCGAACCAACTTCTTTTTCAATTACCCACTTTCAGCTCGGCTCCTTTAGGTTAGTTTGAAGCCTTCTCTCATCTTGTTGATTATGTTCTTCGTCAATTTTTACTGATTTAGTTATTCAGGAGCTCGTCAATTTCTTCACAGACCCATAGAATTTTCAAGGTTTTTGTGCAGGTTTTCCATATGGGGCTGGTGGACCTGCACATCATTCAACACCGCGATAATCAGGAAAAACACCATTTTTCGTTTTTAGACGAACTCGTGCTTGGAACATGAAGAATTTCGCGGTTTTGGAAAAATGGCGACACGATTCGCTGTCGTATAAAGAGCCTACCGGACATGGAAACAGAGTATGACACTTTTGAATTGTTTTCTGGAAGGAAAACCGGCAAAATCGGGAAAAAAACAGCTTTTGAATGAAAAACATCGGAAAAAAGGCGGCAAATGAAAAATTCTAAGTGTTCATGATGTTCAGCATCGCTTATATATTTACCCTAGGTTTGTTGTTTACCGACGCAAATTGCCTTCGTAAAGCACTAAAAACGCTTTTCAGTTTGCAGCATAAACCGGTAGGTTTCAATCGGCTACAACGTAAACATACAAATTTTTTAAAAACTTGCTAAAACGAACACGAAAATCTACAGAAGCTAGTGTTTTCCAATAAATTCGTAATGCTCTTTGTGACCAAATATTTTGTTATTTTTTGGAAAAAATGCTGGCGCAGCTTGGTCAGAACGACTGGCGTGACATATTAGTCCAAAAGGTTGGTCATTTCGGAGGACTACCCACCTGCAAACGGTATATATTGCACTGATAAACTTGAATTGCTGATCATTTTCAACATCGGAACAATCCCCGACCTCCAAGAAAAACACACTACAGGTCCTGCGGCCAATGGCAACATCATCGAGAATAAAAGCTACACCCCGCGAAAAGACACGTGACAATCCGAATTGTTGACATTTGTGTGAGAACAAGCTAGACATGTTCCCGCCCGAACACGTAGAAATTATTCAGATAGCTCAATTGATACTAAAGTTATGAATTTTTCAGCCGTGACCATTTTCCCGCCATTTTCAGGAACAAATTTTCAGAAAATGTCGACCCTGCTGTTGACTATAGAAAAAAGAGCCAGAAGAAGCTAAAAATGGACGTGTGGGCTTATAGCCATGGGGGAAAACCCACATTTTCGGATTTGGCTAGAACTTTTTCTCTTATAAGGGTTATCTGAAAGCTTCTATGCACCATCGTACTTGGCGTACTTAGAACTTTCTTTTTAAGCCCATTTGCACTTCTCTAGGTGGTACCGTTAGAGCAGTATAATGCAAAAAAAAGTGACGGAGAAAAACCCAGTGGGGAAAAATAAACCCGCCCTCTCACAGGTCTTAAAAATTGTCGTAGCGCAATTCTGACACTTCAAGTGTAAAAATCAACCCTTTTGGACGTTAGTATCAACCCGAAAACCCGATCTAAGTAGCTTTTATTGGGTCTCTTGCGCAATTCCCCCCCCCAGCCCTAACTTTTTATTTTTTTGACCAATAACTTTGAAATTTGGTGTGGGTGCATACTAGAGGCTGATGAATTCAAAAATTAAAAAATTTTAAAGTTTTAAAAAAATTTTAAAAATTTTAAAATTTTAGTTTCGTAAGGGGGGACCAAGGGGAACCAAAAACTTTTTTGAAAAAAATTTTGCTGAAAACTTGCAAACAGGGGTTTTCTGGGGCGCTGAGCACGAATCTGAAGTCCGTTTTTCGATTCAGCTTTTCGTTAGCTCAGGATAAGCTTACATCTTAAGCTTACAACTTTAGCTTATATATACTGAGCTAACGAAAAGCTGAATCGAAAAACGGACTTCAGATTCGTGCTCAGCGCCCCAGAAAACCCCTGTTTGCAAGTTTTCAACAAAATTTTTTTCAAAAAAAGTTTTTGATTCCCATTGGTGCCCCCTTACGAAACTAAAATTTTAAAATTTTTTAAAATTTTTTAAAACTTTAAAATTTTTTGAATTTTTGAATTCATCAGCCTCTAGTATGCACCCACACCAAAACACAAAGTTGTTGGTCAAAAAAATAAAAGTTAGAGATGGGAGGGAATTGCACAAGAAACCTTTTATTGAGATCTCATGTGCCATCGAAAATGCAGCATCAAACGGACAGGTTTCATAAAGTTTAACACATAACATAGGGCAATTTTGTAAATTGCTAAAAACTATGTAATTTGATAAAACGTATTATTCTAACGTGCAGAGAATGATTTTTTTACGTAGAATTGGCTGTTAAAATCCATAATTGTACCTGTATTGGGTCCTCCAGCAGCGAAATGGCACTTTTAAGGTTTTTAGCCCCTAGCTAGCCAGTAGGGATCGACCGGAACTCCAAAAAACCGGAACCGGAACCGGAATTGGCTTTAAAAAACCGGAACCGGAACCGGAACCAGCTCTTTAACACTACAAAAATCGAAAATTTTTTCTGACGTTTTGGACAATTTTTGCACAATTTTTCGCTTTTTTTATAGTTACTAGAACATTGTAATGACGTTTGCTTTATATTTTATATAGTTATTTTAATGCAGGAACATGAAATTTGCAATTTATTAAGAGATTTTTGTCTTATAGCACAGTTAAACGTTACTACATTATAGCTTTAAAATTAAAATTTAAAATTATATAATTATACACGGTATGAATATGCTATATTTATATTATTCGAGCACATTTTCGATGAATAAACGGCATCTATATTTTTACATTCTATATACGAATTTCGATAAATAATTTAATCGAATGCAAGTTGACTTAAAGGACATTTGCTTGCAAATAAAATTTAACTTCTTACTTGGTTAAGCTGAATTTTAAATTAAGCTAAATATAAGTAGATAGAAATTGATTCCTCCAAAATTTTTGCGAGCACCAACAACTGCTCCATCGACAAAATAAGTCATAAACATGTTTTGTTTTTATCTGGCTTTCTAGGCTGATAATTTCTAGTCATAATCAAAGTTCATTTAACTTTACTAGAAGCGTTGCAGTATTTTCAAAACGCAAAAAAAATAATGCCATTTACATTTTTAGACAAGTAACAAAAATGCTCCGCACAAAAGGGGATAATATGTGTGTTGGGCCTATGTCTGTCGTTTAATCCGGTTGAGAAAGAAAGTATATAAATCCGACACAGCAAGTTTGGGTGGGTGGTTCTATGGCGAAAGTTGTTCAGTGCGATGCGGGCCTTCATTTGACTCGAAATTTGACCACTTTTGAAAATTTTAATTTTTGACCCAAAATCGCCTAAGTCCCCACCCTACCCCACCACAGGCCTCTACAGCCACTTTAGGTACGCACTTCTATGACAAAAGTTGCTCAGTTCGATGCGGGCTTTCATTTGGTACCAAATTTGACCACTTTTGAAAATTTTAATTTTTGACCCAAAATCGCCTAAGTCCCCACCCCACCCCACCACAGCCCTCTACAGCCACTTTAGGTACGCACTTCTATGACAAAAGTTGCTCAGTTCGATGCGGGCTTTCATTTGGTACCAAATTTGACCACTTTTGAAAAATTTTAGTTTTGACCCAAAATCGCCTAAGTCCCCACCCCACCCCACCACAGCCCTCTACAGCCACTTTAGGTACGCACTTCTATGACAAAAGTTGCTCAGTTCGATGCGGGCTTTCATTTGGTACCAAATTTGACCACTTTTGAAAATTTTAATTTTTGACCCAAAATCGCCTAAGTCCCCACCCCACCCCACCACAGCCCTCTACAGCCACTTTAGGTACGCACTTCTATGACAAAAGTTGCTCAGTTCGATGCGGGCTTTCATTTGGTACCAAATTTGACCACTTTTGAAAAATTTTAGTTTTGACCCAAAATCGCCTAAGTCCCCACCGGCCACCCCCACCCTACCACAGCACTCTACAGCCACTTTGAGCATGCAATTCTATGACAAAAGTTGTTCAGCTCACTTAGCGCTTTCATTTGGTACCAAATTTGACCACTTTTGAAAAATCTTATTTTTGACCACTTGACCCCCTACCGATTTACCCTTCAAACGGCAAAGTGGAGCCAGTCCAGCAAAATGGGTGGGTCGGACGGCAAAACGGACTCGGAAATGAGCTGGGCGCACCAGCAACCCCCTATGGACAAAGTTTTGAGAGGCTATGCACAGTCCTATATGGTGTTCTTGGAAGTCGGTACCGACTTGACCCTCCCGACAGCAAAGTGGAACCAGCCCAGCAAAATGGGTGGGTCGGACGGCAAAACGGACACCGGAAATGAGCTGGGCGCACCAGAAAACCCCTATGGACAAAGTTTTGAGAGGCTATGCACAGTCCTATATGGTGTTCTTGGAAGTCGGTACCGACTTGACCCTCCCGACAGCAAAGTGGAACCAGCCCAGCAATATGGGTGGGTCCGACGGCAAAACTGCTTACGGGAATCAATTCGCCGTGCCAGAAAACCTTTGTATGAAAGAATTGAGCTTTCTAAGTTGAATACACAGCGAGAAATTTCGATTTTTCATTTTTCGAATTTTCACCATTTTTGACCGGCCACTGTGGTCGCATGGGAAGTGATAGAGAAACAAGACTTAGCTATTTAGTTAGTTCAATATATGTAGTTTCTGAATATAAAAAGAAATCGGCTCCAGCTCTTAAAGTTCGAGCTGCGCAGCGACCACAAAAATGGTCACTTTTCGCTCTGAGCCGACTTTGCGGCGCCGCTGCGGCGCTGTGGCGCACCTGCGGCGCAAAAAAAGTAGCGATTCTTAAATGGCGCATGGGGTACTACCAGACCCTATACCCCTTTAGGTCCGGCCTCCGCTGCAGATTACGTGAAAGAGGCGGAAAGTCAGGACAATACGACCATTAAATAGGAGAAACCGGAAAAAAAACATCGCCGCCATAACCGGTCCGGGGCACAACTTTTTAACGGAAAGTGATACGGGGCTGAAACTTTGCACACATACTAAACTCGATGTGCTCTACAATTTGCGCATGAAATCTGCGCAGGATCTGCGCAGGATTTTGCGCAGCCTCTGCGCAGCTTATTTTACGGTGTCTCCAGGGACTTTTGACACATATTATAGGGGTCGCTGCCGCGACCCCTATGAAAACAAAAGATATCTATTTTAGTTTACTTTTATTCTCTCTGTACTTCAGACAAAATTAAACTTTTTCTGAAAATTATATACTGTTCTTGTATGTATATATGTATAAATGTAAATCTAATCTGGTTATGAACTTAGGTAACATCAGCTATATACAAAATTGGACTTGTTTAGAACATCGGCTTATAATTCCTTAGCTTGTTGTTATATCTCAGTATATATAATTACTTTGTTATTGGAGTTTTCTGATTAAAATGCAAATGGTTTTTGCAAGATTGAAATATTATATATATATAAATTTTCATCCATTAAACATATAAGCCAAAAGTATTTTTCACAAGTTTCAAAGAAAACCGAAATGCACAATTTCTCCAACTTGAGTTAAACAAAATTTCTTCCGTTTAGCTAGCTTCATCAGGATTTTTAAATTTTAAATGACGTTTCTTCAAAAGATTTAAAGATTTTTAAAAACCATTGCTATTGTTCCATCCATAATTTTTTAGTAATTCTGTTGATCTGCGCACTGGATTAATTACTAAACAAAGAGCAACAAACTTACGTAGTCCATATTTAAAGTCCAGTCTTGATTTAAACAATTAAAAAGATTAAATTTAAGCTAAAACTGACATTTGATTATACAACAGCGCACTCTATAATTTTGAAATAGCATAGGTCGACGGTAAGGCTTCAATAATTTCAATTCAGCATTAGGTACTCTTAAATTTAAAAGTTTCGGCGGTCTTGTGCTATCTAATCTGAGTTAAGTATTATTTTTGTTTTATAAAATATATATATTAATATTCATAACAACGATACATTAGACATTATTATTACAAATTCAAAACATTCTAAGTATTAGAATGCAATAGCGCCGCAGGTGAAAATTTTTGTATAAATAATATTCTGGTTATAAGAGAATCACAGTTAGTTTGATAAAATTTGAAAATTTTAATAAAATTTTGCTTTTGATAATAGGCTAAAATTGGTTCCGGTTCCGGTACGTTTTCAAAAACCGGAACCGGAACCGGAACCAAAAAGTACCGGAACCGGAACCGGAATTCCGGTCGATCCCTACTAGCTAGGTAAGCAAAACTGTCCGAATCTGACCGCATAGGATGGCGCAGCGTGCTCGACAGTACCGTGCTATAGTCTCCAATTGTTTCCGTGTTGTTGTTAAAAAATTTTCAAAAAAATTTGGGTGGGTTTTCCCCGCCACTTTTGGCAATGTGCCAGACTAACGGTGCAGCGGATCGGTCTAATTTTGGCTGTGTGCAAAGAGGAAGAGTTGCCATCATTGCAGATATTTGCAAAACTTTTTTAGACCAACCCAGTCAAAAGTTACATACATCGGTCCAAACTTTTGGTAAATTTTTGGATGGTTGAACCAAAAAGTAGTTGTCATTTTCAAAATGTCATAAAATGAGCAGGAGTGAACCAAATGACTTGATCTTTGCACAGGGTTTTCTTTTTCAAAATCGGACCTGTGTAAATCTTGTGTAAATTTAAATTTCAGTGTGTATTTTTGTTTGAAGCTGTGTAAAATCTAAAAGTGTTGTTTTTGAGATATAATACGAAATAAAATAAATTTAAGCGTTATTTTATTGCAACGTGGGGGACACGTCCGCGTAACGCAGAAGAACCCACGCGGGGGGTCTGGGGGGCGGAGTCCCCCAGACGCTGAGGAAATTTTGTAACTTGTAATAAAATTCGCAATGGAAAAGTCTAAAAAGATTATATAATCCATTAAATGCCAAAACTAGGATTGGATAAATTCTAATTTCTGAAAAACACTTCGCCTACTGAAACCATTTCTTTAATTTTCCAACTTTTTGGAATAATTTTTTCACAAACATTCTGGAAGCTTTAATTGCTGTAGGGGAATTTCCCATAATATGGACATAAAACACCCATTCTGAGCCCCCCCAGAATTTGAGAATTTTTTTAAAATTATCCGCAAAAACGCATTGAACAGTTGCATTCTTTTAGCTTTCGTTTTGAATATATACCTATTGTGCTAGACAGCAACAATTTTTGTGGCTCAGACTGCTTTTTATGATAAAAGATATATATGTACAAGACACTGGCGGATCCAGGATGTCGTGAGGGGGGCGGTAAAATGTTTCCAGCGGGGGGTTTGGGGGGCAGAGCCCCCCAGAAGTTGAAGAAATTTTTGTTTTTGCAATAAAATCGGTCTTCGGATCCTTAATTCTTTTCATAAACTCTTAAAAAAATTCTTAAAAATTCTGGACATTTTTAGGTAAAAGTGGTAATTTTCTCCGAAAAATCGGATGCATTTCAAGCTTTTTCTACATAAATGCAATAAATATGTGGTTAAAATGTAGGAAATTCGCGCCGAAGGCGAGAACTTTTGCTTTTTGCCCTTTGTCCTCTTTCTCTCCTTAATTTTTCCTGCCTTCGAATCAGGACGGGGGGGGTGCCCCCCGCCATCCCTGGATCCGCCCCTGGTTCAAGAAACGATATGGAACCGTATGTACTAGCTATATTACTATACTATATATCTTACAAATATTTGCACGCTGTACATGAATAAATTATACGCAACCGGATAAGCAGATGTATATTTTTGCAGAAACAACCTATAATCATGTCGTAATGCAGAAAACCATGGTAAATGATTAGGAAGCGCGGGGGGTCTGGGGGCGGCAGCCCCCAGCTAAAAGCTAGAGCTATTTTAAATATGAAGGGCTTGAAAACTATTTTTTCAGAGCACTTTTTGCAAAAATTTTCGAAAATGTGGCTGTGTATTTTGGTGTGTAAATTAGTTTTTCACTGTGTAAATTTATTTATTTTGTGTAAATACACAGTATTTTACACAAAAAGAAAACCCTGTCTTTGCATATATACATAGGTTAGAAAGAGTCGCGCTTCCTGCTGCTATGTTTTGGAGCTCATATCTCCAACCCATGACCCAGGAGGTGGGTGGGTTTCCCCCCCCCCCAAAAAGGGGGTGGGTTTTTTCACACCATGGCTATATATTGAGGCCGTCATTCTACACGCCAAATATTACTGCAATAGCTTCACCCGTTAGGCCACGGCGGTCGTGGCTTTTTTCCGAAATTTTGACGTGGCTTTTTCCCCGATTGACTATATATATAGATCTTTCTTTTATGCCCATTTACACTTCTCTAGGTTGTACATACAGTTAAGCCGGTAGAATGCAAAAAGTAGCGGAAGGACCCAATGGGGGAAACCCAAATGGGGGGAAACCCACCCCTCACATGTCTCAAAAATTGTTGTAGCGCTATTCTGACACTTACGGTGTAAAATTCAACTCATTTTTAGCTATATATACAGCATAAATCAAAAACCCGATCTAGGTACCTTTTTTGAGATTTCATGTGCCATTGAAAATTCAGCATCAAAAGGACAGGTTGCATAAAGTTTAACACATAAACATAGGGCAATTTTTGAAAAATGCTAAAAACGTGAATGTGATACGTATGAATGTGATAAAAAATGTGAATTTGATAAAACTTATTATTCTAACGTGTAGAGAATGGTTTTTTTTAGTATATAGCCATGGGGGAAACCCATCCCCTTTTTGGGGGAAAAAACCCACCCGCCTCCTGGACCAAGGGTTGCAGCTATGAGCTCTAAAACACAGCAGCAGAAAGCGCGGCTCTTTCTTACCTATGTGTGTAAAGATCAAGTCATTTGGTTCACTCCTGCTCATTTTATGACATTTTGAAAATGACACCTATATACTTTTTGGTCCAACCATGCCAAAATTTTGCAAAAGTTGGACCGATGTAACTTTTGACTGGGTTGGGCTAGAAAAGTTTTGCAAACATCTGCAATGATGGCAAGTCTTGGTCTTTGCATACAGCCAAAATTAGATCGATCCGGTGCACCGTTGGTCTGGCACATTGCCAAATGTGGCGGGAAAAAACCCACTTTGGGGGGGGGAGCCACCCAATTTTTTTGAAAAAGTTTTTAACAACCAAACAGGGAAACAATTTGACACTATAGCACGGTACTATCGAGCACGCTGAGCCACCCTATACGGTCATATTTGGATAATTTTGCTTCCCTGGCTAGCTAGGGGCGAAAATACCCTAAAAGTGCCATTTCAGTACTGGGGGACCCAGGACAGGTCCAATTGTGGATTTTAACAGCCAATTGAACGTAAAAACCATTCTCTACACGATAGACTAATAAGTTTTATCAAATTACATCGTTTTTAGCAATTTACAAAATTGCCTTTCAATAGCAACTTTTTTAAGATTTTCGCGCCGTCGGCGCGAAATGTAATGAATTTTTGCTTAATTTACGCTTAGTTTTGCTTTTCAAGCCCAATTTTCAAAAATTTTTCAACTTCTGGGGTGCTTCACCCCCCAGACCCACAAATTTTTCTAAGGTCCGCCCCCCGCGAAAAAATTTTATATGTGCGCCACTGTGCACGGCAGTTTCCGTGCAATTTTAAACTTGCACGATAAAATCATGCAATTTCAAAATTGCACGGAAACTTCGTGCAATTTCAAAATTGCACGCTTTTCAATATTGCACGTAACATATATATATACAAGTAACAAAAATGCTCCGCACAAAGGAGGATAATATGTGTGTGATGGCCTGTGTCTATCCTTAGAATTGATAAAATAAAGACAAAAATGTACATATATATATACCACAACAAGTTTGGGTGGATGGCTCTATGACGGAAGTTGATTAGTTCGCTTAGAGTTTTCATTTGATGCCAAAGTTCACCACTTTTGAAAAATTTCATTTTTGACCCAAAATCGTCTAAGTCCCCACCCCACCCCACCACAGCACTCTACAGCCACTTTGGGTACGCAGTTCTATGACAAAAGTTGCTCAGTTCGATGCGGGCTTTCACTTGGTATCAAATTTGACCAATTTGAAAAATTTTATTTTTGACCGAAAATCGCCTAAGTCCCCCCCCACCCCACCACAGCACTCTACAGCCACTTTGAGCCTGCAATTCTATGACAAAAGTTGCTCACCTCACTTAGGGCTTTCATTTGGTACCAAATTTGACCACTTTTTAAAAATTTCATTTTTGACCGAAAATCGCCTAAGTCCCCACCCCACCCCACCACAGCACTCTACAGCCACATTGAGCATGCAATTCTATGACAAAAGTTGCTCAGCTCACTTAGGGCTTTCATTTGATACCAAATCTGACCACTTTTGAAAAATTTCATTTTGGACCACCTGACGACCCCTTACCGACCTGACCCCTCTGACGGTCAAGTGGAGCTAGCCCAGCAAAATGGGTGCGTTGCACAGCAAAACGGACACCGGAAATGAGCTGGGCGCACCAGAAAACCCATATAGAGAAAGTTTTGAGAGGCCAAGTAGAGCCTAGTATGGACCTCCAGGAAACGGTTGCCGACATGACCCTCCAGACGACAAAGTGGAACCAGCCCAGCAAGATGGATGAGTCGGTCGGCAAAACTGACACCGGATATGAGCTGGGCGCACCAGAAAACCCATATAGAGAAAGTTTTGAGAGGCCAAGTAGAGCCTAGTATGGACCTCCAGGAAACGGTTGCCGACATGACCCTCCAGACGGCAAAGTGGAACCAGCCCAGCAACTTGGGTCAGTCGGGCAGAAAAACTGATAGCGGGAATCGATGCTCAGTCCGCAAAAACCTTTGTATGCAAGATTTGAGGCTTCCAGGTCGCAAAATAAGCGAAAAAACTAAGTTCAAAGTTGGACCCAAAATTCACCAACTTTGGCAGGCCAGTACCCAAAAATTACGCTCAGGACCGGAAAATCATATAGCAATTGAACGACCCTGATGTGTCCTATTCAGCCATATAGGCAGTATTGCCCCTTTCTTTCTGTGGGTGGTATAATGACAAAAATTGTTCGCTTCATCAAGGCCTTTAATTAGATACCAAACATGACCACTTTTGAAGACTTTCATTTTTGACCCACACCGGACCCACTGTGGATGGGGCACCCACCCACAGGTCGGTGGGACCACTTTCTGGAGGTGGTATAATGACAAAAGTTGATCGCCTCGCCAAGGGCTTTCATTTGACACCAAACATGACCACATTTGAAGACTTTCATTTTTGACCCACACCGGACCCACTGAGGGTGGGGCACCCACCCACAGATCGGCGGGGCCACTTTTTGTGGGTGGCATAATGACAAAAGTTGATCGCCTCGCCAAGGGCTTTCATTTGACACCAAACTTGACCACTTTTGAAGACTTTCATTTTTGACCCACACCGGACCCACTGTGGGTGGGGCACACACCCACAGGTCGGTGGGGCCACTTTTTGTGGATGGCATAATGACAAAAGTTGATCACCTCGCCAAGGGCTTTCATTTGATACCAAACTTGACCACTTTTGAAGACTTTCATTTTTGACCCACACCGGACCCACTGTGGGTGGGGCACCCACCCACAGGTCGGTGGGGCCAATTTTTGTGGGTGGCATAATGATAAAAGTTGATCGCCTCGCCAAGGCTTTCATTTGATACCAAACTTGACCACTTTTGAAGACTTTCATTTTTGACCCACACCGGACCCACAGTGGGTGGGGCACTCACCCACAGGTCGGTGGGGCCACTTTTTGTGGGTGGCATAATGACAAAAGTTGATCGCCTAGTGCAAAATTTCGAAGTTCGGAATTTTAACCAAAAGTATGGTGGTACTTGTAGTACTGCTCGAGTACTTTACGATGGTAACATTTTTACCCCTCCCGGGCCTCTAATTAGATGGCACCAGGCCAACACTGTCTCCAGGGGGCCGCGCAGACGCCTTTATACCCATATTATGTAGGGGCGCTATCGCGCCCCTACATAATATGTCATGACAATTACGTGTACATGCGAATTTGAAAAGTGAAAAATAGTTAACTCAACTTAGTATCCTCGCGTCAATATGAGCCCAAGAGAAACGTGGCGGCTCATATTAGCCAGTTACAGCTTGTCCTTTACCGATTTAGATGCTGGCTCATATTAGACGTTTTAAATCTTGTCCTTGACATATTTAAATGTTGACCATCATAGCTCATATTGCATTTTACATGCGACTGCAAGGAGCATTTTTCCTACTTGTCCTTCTTCCAATTTTTGGGAGCGCTGCTCTAGGCAGAAGTAGTCTGCAATTTATTACTCCCAGAAGATTCTCTATTCCAAACAATGACCACTGTCTTCGGGGGTTTGACCACTGGTCAATAGGCCACCTAGACCATAGTGACCAGTGGTTACTTCTGTCGGGTCTGAAAATATGATCATTGAAACGAGCGTAGACAATTTACTATATATGCCCCCAACCAAAATCCCGAAAAACGCTGTTTTAGTGACTTTTCCATACTTTGACCCTAACTTTGACCCTGGGCGAGGTGCCACGGGGCCATGCTGACCAGTGGTCATTTCCGTCGGTTCTGAAAATATGCTCATTGAAACGAGCGTAGTCGATTTACTATAAATGCCCCCAACCGAAACCCCGAAAAACGCTGTTTTATGGTGTTTGACCACTGGTCAATAGGCCTCCTAGACCATAGTGACCAGTGGTCACTTCAGTCGGTTCTGAAAATATGCTCATTGAAACGAGCGTAGTCGATTTACTATATATGCCCCCTACCAAAATCCCGAAAAACGCTGTTTTAGGGGGTTTGACCACTGGTCAATAGGCCACCTAGGCCATAGTGACCAGAGGTAACTTCCGTCGGTTCTGAAAATACGCTCAGTGAAACGAGCGTGGTCGATTTACTATAAATGCCCCCAACCGAAACCCCGAAAAACGCTGTTTTATGGGATTTGACCACTGGTCAATAGGCCACCTAGACCATAGTGGCCAGTGGTCACTTCCGTCGGTTTTGAAAATATACTCATTGAAACGAGCGTAGACGATTTACTATATATGCCCCCAACCAAAATCCCGAAAAACGCTGTTTTATGGGGTTTGACCACTGGTCAATAGGCCACCTAGACCATAGTGACCAGTGGTCACTTCCGTCGGTTCTGAAAATATGCTCATTGAAACGAGCGTAGTCGATTTACTATATATGCCCCCAACCAAAACCCCGAAAAACGCTGTTTTATTGGGTTTGACCACTGGTTAATAGGCCACCTAGACCATAGTGACCAGTGGTCACTTCCGTCGGTTCTGAAAATATGCTCATTGAAACGAGCGTAGTCGATTTACTATATATGCCAACAACCAAAATCCCGAAAAACGCTGTTTTAGAGGGTTTGACCACTGGTCAATAGGCCACCTAGGCCATAGTGACCAGTGGTCACTTCCGTCGGTTCTGAAAATATGCTCACAAGAACCAAAAATGCTCCTTCGTCGCATGTAAAATACATATGAGTACTCTCAGGCAGGTTGTACAAACACGGAAACTAGCCTGTAAAATGCATATGAGTGGCGTTGAGGTTGTAAATTAAGGATGACAAGTTGCAACGGCTTAACATATGAGCCTGTCCTACAACGAGGCTCATATTGGCGTATGTCATAATATATACAATTTGTCGATATTTGACCTTCATATAAATAGCACGTAAAGCTTTTCATTACAAAATTGTCCTTCACACATCTTGTCGCTAAGACATTATACTGTGCATACGCATTATACAGCATGCCACTTTGCCCTCTGACTCAGAGCCATGTGGGGAAAGCATTACGCATATATGTGAGAGTAGTGTGTCATAGTGTTCCGAGAATACAGTAGGTGTACTATAGTGCTTCCGGAAATAGTAGGTGCCATGGTGTTTCGGGAAACATCCGCTTGCATGTACAGTTAAACTTGAGGTGTCGCAGTTCACTTCGTTCTGTCCATTTCTTTCAAGCCACAATGTTAACATGTTATGTCTATTCATTCGTTTTTTCTTTAATATGATGACCTGATGATCTTTAAGAAGGCTGCACTGTGACGCCAATATGAGCCTCGTTGTAGAACGGGCTCATATGTTGCCGTTGCAACTTGTCTTCCTTAATTTACAACCTCAACGCCACTCATATGCATTTTACAGGCTAGTTTCCGTGTTTGTACAACCTGCCTGAGAGTACTCATATGTATTTTACATGCGACGAAGGAGCATTTTGGTTCTTGTTTTCCATTCTTTTACATATGTATGCGCAAAAAAGAACCAACATAATATATATATTTCCGAACACCACGCGCAAGCAGATACTATTTTGACCACTTTTGGAAAATTTCATATTTCACCCAAAATCGCTTACGTCCCCACCCCACCCCACCACAGCACGCTACAGCCATTTTGAGCATGCAATTCTATGACAAAAGATTCTCAGTTCACTTAGGGCTTTCAGCTGATAGAACCAAATTTGACCACTTTGAAAAATTTTATTTTTACCAAAAATCGCCTAAGTCCCCACCCCCACCCCACCACAGCACGCTACAAAAAGCTTATCCGAGCATGCAATTTTAAGGACAAAAGTTGCTCAGCTCACTTAGGGCTTTCATTTGGTACCAAATTTGACCACTTTTGTAAAATTTCATATTTGACCGAAAATCGCCTAAGTCCCCACCCCACCCTACCACAGCACGCTACAGCCATTTTGAGCATGCAATTCTATGACAAAAGTTGCTCCACCTCACTTCAGGGCTTTCATTTGGTACCAAATTTGACCACTTTTGAAAAAAATTTCAAAAAAAAAAAAACCATTTTGGACCACCTGACCAGAAGGTCAAAGTGGAGCCAGCCCAGCAAAATGCGTTGCGCTGTTAAAAAAACTGTAAAAAAAAACAGCAAATGTACAGACACATCGGAAATGAGCTGGGCGCACCAGAAAACCCCTATAGAGAAAGTTTTGAGAGACCAAGTAGAGCCCAGTATGGGCCTCCAGGTAGCGGTTGCCGACATGACCCTCCGGACGGCAAAGTGGAACCAGCCCAGCAACTTGGGTCAATCGGGCAGCAAAATTGATAGCGCGAATCGATTCTCCGTCCGCAAAAACCTTTGTATGCAAGACTTGAGGCTGCCAGGTCGCAAAATAAGCGAAAAAACCAAGTTCAAAGTTGGACCCAAAATTCACCAACTTTGGCAGGCCAGTACCCAAAAATTACGCTCAGGGCCGGAAAATCATATAGCAATTGAACGACCCTGATATGTGTCCTATTCAGCCATATAGGCAGTATTGCCCCATATATAGCCCAGTCTGACTTATTACGGCGCCTTTGAAGCATACTTTTTGGCCATTTTAGCGTTTTGGCCGACTTTGGCCCCCAGCCAAAAATTTTTTCCGGCTCTGGGAGGCATAAAAACTAGCTTATTTTCTTATTTTTGATTTGTACTACAAGAATATATATGGGTTTCATAGGCAAAAATTTTTCTATCTGTAGTTATTCAAGCTACAAAACCCCCTTACCAGACGTCAAAGCGGAGAACCGGAAAAAAAACATCACTCTCGTAAGCGATTTTTGGCGTAACTTTTTCACGGAAAGTGGTACGGGGATGAAACTTCGCACACATACTAAACTCGACACGTACAATTTTTTGCGCACATAATCTGCGCAGGAATCTGCGCAGCCTTGTTTTACACGGTCATTCGACTATTTTCACTCATATTATAGGGGTCGCTACCGCGACCCCTATGATTGAAACGAGCGTAGTCGATTTACTATAAATGCCCCCAACCGAAACCCCGAAAAACGCTGTTTTATGGGGTTTGACCACTGGTCAATAGGCCACCTAGACCATAGTGACCAGTGGTCACTTCCGTCGGTTCTGAAAATATGCTCATTGAAACGAGCGTAGTCGATTTACTATACACGCCCCCAACCAAAATCCCGAAAAACGCTGTTTTAGTGACTTTTCCATACTTTGACCCTAACTTTGACCCTGGGCGAGGTGCCACGGGGCCATGCTGACCAGTCCATGCTGACCAGTGGTCACTTCCGTCGGTTCTGAAAATATGCTCATTGAAACGAGCGTAGTCGATTTACTATAAATGCCCCCAACCGAAACCTCGAAAAACGCTGTTTTAGGGGGTTTGACCACTGGTCAATAGGCCACCTTGACCATAGTGACCAGTGGTCACTTCCGTTGATTCTGAAAATATGCTCATTGAAACGAGCGTAGACGATTTACTATATATGCCCCCAACCAAAACCCGAAAAACGCTGTTTTAGGGGGTTTGACCACTGGTCAATAGGCCACCTAGGCCATAGTGACCAGTGGTCACTTCCGTCGGTTCTGAAAATATGCTCATTGAAACGAGCGTAGTCGATTTACTATATATGCCCCCAACCAAAACCCCGAAACACGCTGTTTTAGTGACTTTTCCCAACTTTGACACTATCTTTGACCCTGGGCGAGGTGCCACGGGGCCAAGCTGACCAGTGGTCACTTCGGGCGGTTTCAGCAGTATGCTCATCGTGTTCAGCGACCCCGATTTACTATATATGGACACCACCAAATGGCCGAAAATAGCCGTTTTACGGACTTTTCCCAACTTTGACCCTGGGCGAGGAACCACGGGCACCATGGGGCCTGAGGGTCACATCCATCGGTTTCGGCAGTATGCTCATCGTTTTCAGCGACCCCGATTTACTATATATGCGCACCACCAAATGGCCAAAAATCGCTATTTTAGACGACTTTTTGACAATTTTCTGTGCTGGGACCTCGAAAAATTTCCAAGTCCAAACGTCGATTTTTCCATTTTTGACCATCTGTAAAAATCGACCCAGAGCGAAATTCGGAAATCAAACATAAACTTGATCTGGACCATAACCTAGATAATCAAAAATTAGTATAGAAAAATTTTTCCTATGGGCCGTTTGAAAAATCGGTGTGCGCAAAAATCGCCCTATAAAAGTGGTCGATACAGAGAAAAAAACCCCACTTTTAAACCTGTATCAAAAAGTCGATTTTTTCAAAGTTCATTTTTTCCGGACAAGTTTGGTATCATTCGAAAGCTCTTGGCCTGGAGATTTCAAAAATGTAAACTTTAGCTCTCAAATCCCTACCGTTAATTAGTTATTGCTAATTAACAGTTTCCCTAATCCGCAAAGTATAATCCACCACCTTTATAGCTCATATAAGGGGCGCTCCGCGCACCCTCATGATATATATATATATATATATATATATATATTAGGGATCGACCGGAATTCCGGTTCCGGTTCCGGTTCCGGTACTTTTTGTTTCCGGTTCCGGTTCCGGTTCCGGTTTTTGAAAACGTACCGGAACCGGAACCAATTTTAGCCTATTATCAAAAGCAAAATTTTATTAAAATTTTCAAAAATTTTATCAAACTTCCTAAAAACTTTTAGAAAAACTGCGATTCTCAATAACCAGAATATGATTTATTCAAAAATTTTAGCCTGCGGCGCTATTGCATTACTTAGAATGTTAATTTGTATTAATGTTAATGTTAATATTAGTATTAATGAATGTTAATCGAATTTGTAATAAGAATGTCTAATGTATATATCGTTGTTATGAATATTAATATATATATATTATAAAACAAAAATAATATATACTTAATAACTCAGACTAGATAGCACAAGACCGCCGAAACTTTTAAATTTAAGTATACCTAATGCTGAATTGAAATTATTGAAGCCTTACCGCCGATCTATGCTATTTCAAAATTATATATACAGTGCGCTGTTGTATATATAATCAAATGTCAGTTTTAGCTTAAATCTAATCTTTTTAACTGTTTAAATCGAGACTGGACTTTAAAAACTGATAAAAATAAAAATAATAAGATAAAGATAAAATAGATAAAAACTAAACATGTTTATGACTTATTTTGTCGATGGAACAGTTGTTGGTGCTCGCAAAAATTTTGGTGGAATCAATTTCTATCTACTTATATTTAGCTTAATTTAAAATTCAGCTTAACCAAGTAAGAAGCTAAATTTTACTTACAATTAAATCTCCTTTTTTAAATGAACTTGCATTCGATTAAATTATTCATCGAAATTCCTATATAGAATGTAAAAATATAGATGCCGTTTATTCAATTTTAGTAATGTACTCTAATCATAGAAATATAGCATATTCATATTGTGTATAATTAATTTTAAATTTTAATTTTAAAGCTATAATGTAGTAATGTTTAACTATGCTATAAGACAAAAATCTCTTACCAAATTGCAAATTTCATGTTCCTGCATTTGAAATAACTATATAAAATATAAAGCAAACGTTATTACAATGTTCTAAAAATTATAAAAAAGCGAAAAATTGTGCAAAAATTGTCCAAAACGTCAGAAAAAATTTTCGATTTTTGTAGTGTTAAAGAGGTGGTTCGGTTCCGGTTCCGGTTCCGGTTTTTTAAAGCCAATTCCGGTTCCGGTTTTTGGAGTTCCGGTCGATCCCTAA
>JASAND010004128.1:0-23579 GCA_030248195.1 Trissonchulus latispiculum | reverse complement strand
CACTCCTGATTCAGAGGATTGTATGCAGTGAAAACTCAAATTTTTGTCCGATGATTGAGTAAATACGTATTGTAAGAGGTATGTAGGAAGCCAGAGTAAGCAAGATGGTTGGGGTATGGTAAAGTGAAATGGTAAAACTGCTTGGATATTTTTGAATTTATATATATGTACCTTTTTTGTATCATAATTGTATTCTAAAATCTATCAACACATTTCTGTTTACTGAATCGCAGGGAAAACATTTACATGAAAAAACCGGAGTGAGTATGGTTGTGGTATGTGAATTTGGCTTATTCCCAATTATACTCTACTCTCCTAGTCCTAATAATCAATCACAGCTTGCATTTGTACGTAGGATACCTAGAAAGGAAAAACAAACAACAAATAGGGGCCATTTATTTGGTAACAGCTTTCAAAAATACCTACAATTTGCATAATGAAGGCTCATTGAAGAACTTTAGAATAGACTATAAATGGAGGCTTTCTGTTTATTAACGATCAGATTTTATTTCCTATCCAAAGCTAACAAAGTGTACTCAAAATATTGGGATCTAAAAAGCTTGAGCTACGATCTCAAATGTGGTCTCATAACATTAGTGAAAAGTATAGGATTAAAAATACAAAAATTAGTTATAGAACGCTACCAAGAAGTACCAACCGACTCTGCCTATGTACCTAGTTGATGTAATGTGGTTTAGATTATCTGAAATGTCAAAAAATGTACTTATATACTATGCATAATTCTGGTTGCTGTAACTGGATGGTACTAAAGGATCCCACTATTTTTATAGTTTCACCTATGTTGACTAAAGTGTAGCTTAGCTTTGGCTCTAGTATCATGCTAAAAGTAATACTGCCAACAAAAACATGACAAAAAACCGGGCTAGTGTGTATGTTTATGTCAGGTAATCTGAATGCGTTCGCTGTGTACATGTTTTATATCCTACATAGATACTATTTTTAGGAGCAATGTTGTTGATTCTATTAGCAAGCAAAGCAAGAAGGAGGACAGAAAAACAGCTTCAAACTCTTGTGATGTTGAACATAAAATCTGCAAAACAATCTTTTGATGAATATTTTATTTGGTGTGAAAAAAGGGGGGAAAGAAAGAGAGATAGAGAGCTGAAACTAAATTATTCGTTTTATTCTCCCTGGAGAGCTGGGCTGTGCCTGTCACGTGACTCCCAGGTTCACCGACTGGCTGGCTCCAGTTCAAAGCCAAGGGAACCAGCCAGTGCCAGTTAGCTTTAGCTCAGAGCTTCAGAGAAAACGTTTCAAGCCAAAGCCACAAAGCTTGTGTCAGAGAAGACAAACTATATAATACTTATGCATTGATAAATAAAATAGGATGATCGCTCTCTCTCTCTATAGAAAGATTTTGTGTTCAATCAATCAATCAGGGTTTTTTGCTCTCTGCTAATGCAATTTTGAACAGAAAATGCTACCAAATCACATATTTTTTCATTTTGAAACAAACATTTGCGAACTAAAAACTTTGCGATTGATGAGCGGCTAAACCGGCCATTTGGAAATTTCTACAATTTATAATGCAATTTATACAGAATTAGATTCGACAATCTCATGATCTAGTTATGAAAATAAAATTGATCCGTTAATCGCTGTTGTGGATATAAGGTACGGCTAAAATTAGGAAATTCAAATTTTCGCAATTAAAACTACATGTAAGAGTCACCCTCAGTAGTAAAAAACTAACTTCACGAGGTCATATCTGAATCCATAAACTGCAATGATAGCTACATTTTTCACCCAATAAAGTTTATAAACCGAAACTGAACACGTGTACAGCATTTTGTTGCACGGCAAATAACACCGATATCATTGTGATTGTCCGTAATGTTTACTTCGAAAAATGGCGAATTGACAAACCTTACAACAACAGGGCAAACACATCGTCGCTATGTGATGGTGCAATCTAGCGTAATCATAACGTCTGAGTCAGGTATTTCCTGCTCAGTCGTGTGTTACTTAACTTGGCCAAGCAGTCAAGGGAAACGCTATTACTCATCATAGTCAAAATGGAAAAGTAATTTTTACGCTAAAGTCCTTGGCCGTGTTGACAGTTTAATAATTTAAAGCATATTTACAATAATAATACATTGAATTGTATTTGTCAGACTCGTAAACCAAACATGAAATTTGAAGGAACATAAACATAAATATATACATAACGTATATTTATGTCTGTGTAAATAATGTAATAAATTTAACCTAAATTCAAGCTTAGAATACCTAAAAGCGCTTGAAAAGATCTCCGGCACAACAGGAAAATTTTTTGAAAATTTACCCCCAAAACCCTATATTTCTTGGCACTTTTGGGTTCTGGGGAAGAAGGATTCTGCGGGGGCTATCTGGTGTCCGACCCGAGTCTGGGGGCGGAGATCGACTTCCGGGGAGGGGGCTGTAGGAACAAGTCAATTTATCAGGGATGCATTTAGTTTTTATTTTGTAAAATGGTTTGGAAAACCAGCCGAACCCGAAAGACTGACCGACCAAGTGGACCGCTGCATTTTTATGGCTAGGATTGGTAAAGTTTTTAATTAGAAGAATGCAACTGTGACGGCAACAATGAAATTACAAATAGTTTCTCAGTTGTATGGTTGAAATTGTAACCCTCTGATAAGATAATGCGCCTTTTATGCAGTAATATTCTGCCTTTATCTCTATTAGAGATGAGGTTCAGCTAATTAGGAAACTGCTCAACGTTAATGAATTTTGCAAGCCAGTTCAATTTTTACTAGTTCTCGTTAAAATTTGTGTTGTTTTGTTAGTAGACAGAAAATTGAAGAACCCAATAAGGGAGGGATTCTGCAGGTAAATAAAAGAATGAAGAGTGGATGCCAAAATAGAAAAAATTAATGCTTAATTGAGTGGAAATTTTGTTTCTTATTTGATATTATCGTATTCTTGTACCTTTTTTGGTGTTTGCTTTTAGCTTCCTGTAATCATAATTTTTCAGAAATCCGGCAAATATGTGAACGTCCGCAATACCCTGACATCCATCACTCATCGTTGGATGGCATGGGATGCGGACCCGGAAAAATCCACCACCCAATCACTCACCTCCAATTTTATGACGTGGGCTAAGCTGGCGGAGGCAGCCGTGGGTATCCAACTCTGGGACGTGTCCTTCGCCAGGGCTATGGAGGAAAAACTGCTGCGGAGCCGGGCCTCCGGTATCCGCCTGAAGGATTTGGCTCGGATGACCAGCTATTTTGCCCTGTTTCAGTACAAAGGCAGAAGTGAGAAAATCAAGAAAATTTAAGAATATTCTATTCTACATAGTTAATAAGCGAAAAATAGGTAGACGGAAACAGTTTGTGTTGAAAATCTGTTGGTCGAGTCGAACTTGCTGTATAAATGAAGAAACCATTTGCTTGCTTTGAAAAGTCAGAATCACTGAAATTTATCATACGGAAATTAAGCTAATTTGCTAACGTTTCCTACATTACATGAAGATGATAAATGACTGTAAAAACTGATTCGCTGTTGCATACAGTTCTGAGGAGGTTAACGTCACAGCAGGAACTGTCTTCTTTCCAGCAATATTAAAACAGGAAATCCTTAGAATTGCTCCTTCGCAATTTTGACTTTTTTCTTTATGCTTGATGATCTGTTTTAGTCTGAAAAGATATCCCACTAATTATTTCTACATAACTAATTAGTCCAGTGAAACATTGTGACAGTTGGGCGAAAATTACTAGGTTTGAACCTCCCCAGGAGCAGAGTTGCTGAGCTTCACATTTACACAATAAAATTTCAAGGAGGCAATAATATTTTGCGATCTCTAGTCTCATCATCTGACCAGGGAGCTGAATAGGTGAAAAAGCACATACGTTTAAAACTTCTTTGCAAAATGTGAATTAAAATTAACCCCGTCGGGATTCTGTATTTTCTAACTAACTTAATCATGATGTATCGGTTTTTCTGCGATGACGCACATCGATTCGAGATTTCCTTTGTTCCACCAGTTTCCCTTGCTTTGTTCTTTGTTTGCTGTGAAATTTGCTGTCGTCAGCAGCAAGGCTCCTTTAGTAATCGGCGTTACAAAAATTTAGTGATAATATCTCTATATGCAGACTTCCTCATGTAAAATGGTTGTCTGAAACTATGAATGTATGCATGTACCTCAACTCAGAAAGTCTAAAGCAGTTAGCGCTGCAGTATGATTAAAATATAAGATTCTTTAGATATGCCAAAATTGCTTCTGTAGCTTAATCTGAGCGACTTTGCACAGTTGAAATCTTGGCCTGACCAAATGTCATGGCGTTTCACTGACAGCCCGCAAAGTACCCGTCCCGCGATGGTGTCAAGGCTCAACTCGGCTAATTGACTTAGCTGTTAACTTGTCCATAGGTTAGGCAAATGCCAATAGGTCAACTAGTGGTCAAACTAATTTTTCGTCGATTTCGTGCTACCGCCACTCACGGACCAAAATTAAAATATCCCAGCGCCTAACGCTACAATCGAGGAATCCTTTATCAGAAATCTTGGAGAGTTGAAACTGCAGATGCAATGTTAACATAGGTAGTTAGTGGGCTTGCATATACAGCTTCCCAAGAGTTCGGTCTATGTGTATGTAGAACACTAGGAAGGGAAGAATATGATGTTGCATTCTTCCTATTATATACTTGTTGTTGGCGAACGAAAAAGTCCGTACTTTCTGTGCTAAATAAATGCAAGATGTATGGTCCAGCAATTGTATTTAAAAGGACTTTTTGAATGGAGCAGCTGCAGTTAATTGATGCTATGGTTCAGTATTTACTTCTAATTGCATTGTAAGGCTTATATTTCCGTTTTCATTGAGTCGAAGGAGATAGCGGCGTTCGGTACTGTCAAAAGCAGTAGGTGAACAGAAATCACCGAAAGGATATAGGAGCATAGACACTCAGAATGAGAGATTAATAAAATCCTCAATTTCTATTCCTAAAGTCATTTCCGTATGCTAGGATTATGTAGGTTGGCAAATCCCAACTGTCACTCCCATATTTTTTAGTAAAGCCTAATTCTGGCATCTATTGTCAATATTCAATAACCATATGCATTATATCCTGTGTGGGCAGGGCATCGGATTTTGACTTTGTATGTAAACAAAAAGATTAGATTATTCTGAGTGTGATTTCCGTAATTGGAAAACTAGTTAGAAGCTGATATCCAAATCAGAAAATCTTAACGAAATTCAAATAGTGTAATAGTAGCTAACACTGATAGTTTTTGACTTTATTAATTAGTTAAATTATGTATAGTTTTGTTTTAGATATACCTGGAATGTCAAACCTGTATGACTTTCTGATATCGCGCGTTCTCGAGGCCGACTTGCTCCCGGAACTTTCTGAATTCCATTTCGCTTCCATCAATTTTATCACATCTCTTGTTATGGCTGACCGCTTACCGCTGGATGTTTGCCGAATTCTTCTATCGGAGCAGAGCTTGTTAAATCGATTAGGTTAGCACTTTCATCCAATGTATAGGAAATAAAGGTTTGAAAAAGTAAGATAAGTTAACGAAAACGGGTCCAAGAAGATGCAATAGAATACGATAAAATGGAGCATGATAATATAAATTCCAAGAAACGTTATTCCTTTTCCGATTTCGAGTCTCCGTTGTGTGCTTACGGGTTCTTGGCAGATCAAATTGTTGGGAATCAAAGTTACCGACGTTTCTTAACATTTATTTTTGGAGTATATGGCAACTAGTAACAGCAATAGGAATCACAATAAATTCCATCTCTCTCAAGTTTCTTTTCTTGTCGTCTACTGAGCCTTCTGTACATGCATACAAATTAGTGGTAGCTAATTTTGCTCCGAATATATAATTTTCTTTAACAGCCAGATTTGAAAAGTTTTCCGTCTTCGCCAGAGATTTTCGAAACACAGATACAGGTTCGCCATTTTGACTAGTGCTGGGACCGGTTCCAAAAGAACCGGTAGAACCGGAACCGGAACCGGTAGGATTTTTAGAACCGGAACCGGAACCGGAAATGGAACCGGAACCGGTGGCTTTTGGAACCGGCCGATTCTAGTGTTAGTTTTGGCTGTGTGAAACTTCAATCAAGGTTTATTTTGTAAAATTTTAAAATTTTCTTATGAATTTGAATTTAGCATTTAGAATTTAACTTTATTTTGGTACGTCTATTTAGATATAAAATTTAGTTTTTGAAAGTTGTTGTGTAAATGGCAGAGGATTTGATATCAATTTTACGATGTCTTTAATAGTGATGTGGATCGGATCGGATCGGCAGGTAAAAAATGAGCCGATCCGATCCAGAAAAATTATTTGTCGATCCGATCCGATCCGATCCGATCCGGGTCCTGGATCGGTCGATCCGATCCGATCCGGCGATCCGACATAGTTTTGCCAAAAGGCAAGCTGTAACTATATTTAAAGCCAATTTTCACGAGTCGAACAATCATGTCTCTCTTGCTACTTTCATTAAAATCAAGTCATCAGTATAGTAAAACATTATTACAAGACAATACTAAATTTGGCTATCATATTTAAGTGATATGTCAAGACTGTCTTCGTCACTGGCCTCAAGCACTTCAGACATAATGTTAAAGAAATATATACCACTAAAAATTATCAATCTTGGATTAGAATATTGTATTAGAATATAAATTATGAAAAATTCATAGTGAAAACATTTAAATCTCAATTTTCAAAATCTGCGTGCATTAATAAAAAACTGATATATAATAATATTAATATAATATGTACATATACAGTAGTAAACTTAATAAATATAAGTATTAAATAAATATAATATATAATAAATATTAAATTTCAAAACTAATCAAAACTAAAATTTGATTGATATTATTATTATTAGTATATAGGTCAATGCTGCAAAAATGCTTCATATCTACGCAAGAGTGAAACCTAGCAAAACTGCCAAGGAAAGAATTCTTTGCATACACAGACATACGTTTTTAAGTCTATGTCAACCACTCATTCATTTTTTGCAACTTTAATAGCATTTGTAGACGCACAGTAACTTGGTTTTGTCTGTACGATACAATGTAATGTACGCCTACATGTAATATATGGATATTTGTGCCAATCTATATGGCTTACGTTCATCTTGAGAAGCCTGACTAAAGCAACAAGCTTTCTATAAAAAGACCTAACACGAAACTGCTATAGCATGAAAACTGCAGCACGTTAGTCTTGTGCACAGACGTTAATCTATGAATGTACGGATATGTGCAAATTCACACATACACTAGTCGGATCGCCGATCCGGCTGGGGCAAGCGATCCGATCCGAGCCGATCCGACAGGCCTACCGATCCGATCCGATCCGATCCGATCCGAGCCGATCCGACAGGCCTACCGATCCGATCCGATCCGATCCGATCCGAGCCGATCCGACAGGCCTACCGATCCGATCCGATCCGATCCGATCCGAGCCGATCCGACAGGCCTACCGATCCGATCCGATCCGATCCGGCCTCCGGATCGCGGATCGGATCGATTTTGCCGATCCGATCCACATCACTAGTCTTTAATAACAGTTTTCAGTCAATGTTTTAAGTTTTCTGAAAAGGTTATAGAAAAAAAACTAAGGTGTATTCAGTGTTAACTCTTCTTTAAGGATGACAAAGATAAGCATTAAGGATTTGATGCTTTACGGCAACTCTTCCAGCTTTAGCTGTTGCCTCTGCAATTTTTGTGTGCAAACTTCAACTGAAGCAAACCAGTATACTGAAGGCGCAACTCCAGGGGCCAATGTTATCAAAAATGGGTTGAGTTCAACCCGGGTTGAACCCATTTTTGGGTTCAGCCCTGAAATTTTGGGGTTGGCTAAACCCTGATAGTCAACCCAGTGTTATCAAACTTTTTTGGGGTTGGGTTAGCTTAACCCGGGTTGACCTGTTTCAACCCCGATTTGAACCCAGTTTCGACCCAGTTTTCAACCCCAATTCCATAATGCAGTCTATGGTTTGAAGAGTGTCACCGTTGCAGGCATACACGGGCCTTTTCCTTGGGCGCTTAAATTTACGATTCATTATTACGCCACAACAAATTTAACGTCAGTATATATTAGTAATATCCTGCTATTACAAAAACAATGAAAATTGTTAAAAGACAGATTATAGATCAGCTATGCCTTTTAATTATTATGCTCTCATTTGAAAACCAGTGCACACAAACATTTATTGGAAAATTTTGGAGCCAATTCAGGGACATGCTCATCGATAGCTTAAGGTCGCACTTCCCTTACATTCAGTCCACTGAATATTAAGCGCACGCTATATATGTGTGTAATAACTTGTCGTGTAATTAAAATTAATCAAACTGTGCAAGATGGTCTTTACCCTCATTTCAACCCGGGTTGAAATCTCAATCCTCCTCACTGAGCAGGGTTGAGATTCACCTGTTTCAACCCAAAAATCAACCCAAATTTTCAACCCAAATTCAATAATAACACTGGGTTGGAACTCAACCCCAATTCCAACCTCAACCCTAGTATTTCAACCCGGGTTTAGTCAACCCGGTTTTGATAACATGGGGTCGAAATTTTCAACCCTTATCTCAACCCAGGTTGAGGTTTCAACCCGGGTTGAGATGCTTGATAACATCGGCCCCAGATTAAGGGTTAAGCTGAGCAACAGTATCCCTGAGGTACCGTTCTTATTTAATTAATAGCAATTGGCAAGCGCTACCGAAAAAGAATGCTTTTGATCTAATTGATGGTCTATTAAAAATTTTCATATTTCATTGTCATATTTTAATACTTTTTGCTTATATATAGGTTTAGGATTTGATAGGGAATTGCGCTCTTTTCTTACAAATTTGTTTATTTCAGCTACAAAAACTAAACAAATTCCAATGTGTAAAATAAAAACGTAGCAGCTTGATTTTATTTATTGTAACATAAAATTTTTGGTTTTAAAGGTATGAAGTTAGCTGTACCTGTCTGCTGCATAAGTGCTCGAAAAGTTTTAATTCTCGTTCAACGATTTTCCCCAATGATTTCTGCTATAGTTTTTGATCTCAAAAAATCTTCTAGCCCGAGATGAGATTAGCTGCTTTTTCAATGATTAAGCTTTCTAATGTTGTAACTGTAGCTTTGAATCGATAAGCAAATTTTATTGGACTGCTTGAAATTGGTCGAGGAAAGTTCTGTGCGACGTTCGCTTTCTGAAGGGCAGAAGCTAAATGTTAGATTGAGAATACTTAGTATTTTGGTAAGCTCTGGTAGCTAAAATTTCCCCAACATATTGGTAAAAATGAAACAGACCATATCTTTTTCGCAGTAAATATTTGTATATAAATAGTAAAAAGTAAGCCAAAACACTGTTTAAGAACACGTTCATAGCTTTGTGCAGTTAAATATATTAAGTTTTTATAGCAATTGTCAAAAAAATAAAAAAATCGTGTGATTTTAGCTTTTTTATCAAAAACAGGCGCCCAAAAACACCAATTGGAACCGGAACCGGTAGCTAGAACCGGAACCGGAACCGGAACCGGTTTCAAAAAGCGGAACCGGTCCCAGCACTAATTTTGACAACTACTTCTGCCTATTTGCGATAATAACCTATATAATGGTAGAAATAACCGGTATAATGGTAGAAATAACGCAATTTTTAGCATATTTTGGTAAATGTGTTACCCCCTCGGATTCGGATTGGGGGGGAAGTAGCCTGCCTCTCAAGAAACAAATTCCTGGAATAAGTTCAGGTGACTATGAAAATTTATGATTTTGACTGAACTGTCTTTATTTGTTATTTTCTACTTTAGAGAAGGAAGCTGTAAGTGATCTACCTCTGTCGCATCTGTACCTCCTGGATTGCAGTCTTGGCATTGAAGCCCCAGAGTACGATGGACCTAGATTAAGCAGTGCTGCCTTGGATCAGTGTAAGGTCTGTCAATTTAGTCAATCTTAAGTGTACATGAATTTCGTACAAACGTGGGTGTTTGGGAATTTTTGACGAACTCCAATTTTGATCGCTTTTACTTTGCTCTCAGGTAATGCAGAACCAAGGCCGACAAAGTCCTGGCCCGGCCATATTAATAAGCTTTCCAACGTAGTGTTGTTTCAGTAGCCAATTTTAGTTTCAGTTTCTGTTCTGTTTCACTTTCAGTCGGTGGTTTGAAATAATATCAGTTTCAGTTTCAGTTTCAGTTTTAGTCGGCAGACTAAAATAGTTTCAGTTTCAGTTTAAGTTTCAGTCGACATCGTAAACTAATTTCAGTTTCAGTTTTAGTTTCAGTGGACGTTTCCGTTTTAGTTTCAGTTCACTTGAAAAAGAACGATTTCCAGCCTTCAGAATGAACATAAAGCATAATTTGATATTCATTCAACCTTCCCTGTAGCAATATTAACTGCATCGAAGCTCAACTCAAATTAGTTACAGTTTCAGTCGGCAGCCTTAAAAAGTTTCAGTTTCAGTTTCAGATCTCTTCTCAAAATAGTTTCAGTTTCAGGTTCAGTGACTGAAACATCACTAAAACCATATCCACAAAACAGTGATAAGGGCGAGACAGCAGCAATATACCACTTTTCTGCCTATATTTGAGTGCTGCCGTTTATGTGAAGTGAACGCTTGAAATTAAGAGATGGAATATAGAAAGAAAGGGGGGAATGAATCATCTGGTTTCTGACCCGCAGCCGGGCTGCATCCTATTTCCTATTTCCTATTTGTTGTTACTCTGAACGCTTCCCTTACACCCTTGCTTGTCAAACTGAAGTCAGTCTAACAAGAATTTTGCTGACTGCTTGCTTGCATAATGAACGAACTAACGAAACCTAGATAATAACTAAATTTATACATATGTTTTCTGTTTGTTTTATAGCATCACACTGAGAGTGAGATTCGTCTGTGGAAAGAGTCTTCGACTCATACTAAAAATTACCATTTCTTTCTCACCGTTTATCGAACTCTGCTGGAATTGTTTAACTGTTCTGAAGACATGATCTATATGGGACCCATCTTGCCATATTGCACGACTTCAGGTTAGTTACAAAAACACCTACATATGTTAAACTAAGTCAACTGTTTAAGGGTTGAGATATTGACTTTCGTGTTTTGGATGAAGTAGGTTAGAATGCACATTTACTTTATTTATTTATTTTTCGACTTTCTCCGATCTCGCTGATTTTTACATATTTTATGGTCCAAACAGTATATATATTTTAACGAGTTTTTAAAATTAAAGTCGTAACTCTTACGGCTGTCGAATAATTTCCCCTTAAAGTTGAAATTTCATGTGTTAAACATAGGAAACTTAAAAAGTTTCACTTTTTTGGAGTACGTAGTGTCGAAAAATCTCTAAACTGGGCAATGTTAACCAGCCGTGTCTGGTATCGTTAGAAAGGCCTGAATGCGATCTGTGATTTGTTTGAATTAGAATTTTGATTTAGATTTCTAAAATTTTTTAATAAATTTTTGTACATTTAAAATTTGAAGGCATTTTAAAAGCTGGTCAAATTTTAAATATTCAAAAATTGATTAAAAAAATGAAAGACCTAAACCAAAATTCCAACTCCAACAAATCACAGTCCTTATCCAGGCCTTTCTAATGATACCAGACACGGCTGGTTAACATTGCCCAGTTTCGAGATTTTTTGACACTACTCCAAAAAAGTGAAACTTTTTAAGTTTCCTATGTTTAACACTTGAAATTTCAACTTTAAGGGGAAATTACTCGACAGCCGTAAGAGTTACAACTTTAATTTTAAAAACTCGTTAATATATATTGTTTGGACCATAAAATATGTAAAAATCAGCGAGATCGGAGAAATTCGAAAAAATGATCAAAATTTGAACCACCCCTTAAATGCATTTGATTAGTCACTTAGTAGGGATCGACCGGAATTCCGGTTCCGGTTCCGGTTCCGGTACTTTTTGGTTCCGGTTCCGGTTCCGGTTCCGGTTTTTGAAAACGTACCGGAACCGGAACCAATTTTAGCGTATTATCAAAAGTGAACTTTTATTAAAATTTTCAGAAATTTTGTAAAATTTCTTTTAACATTTTGAAAAAATTGCGAATCTCTTGTAAGCAGAATATTATTTTCTCAAAAATTTTCGCCTGCGGCGCTATTGCATTATATATAGTCAGACCCGGGATAAAAAAAGGGTTTTCGACTTAAGCCTCTAACTTTCGCAAATGTTGGCCAATCTGGAAGCGGTTTTGCATGTAAGTGCCCGGCACTGCCCTCTATCGATTCAGGTAGTAAAATCTTTCCTAGCACCACAGATTCTCAGATTAATAAAAAAAATCGGTGATTTTTTTTTACCCGACAAAATGGTAAAAAAAATTGGGTTGTGGTAAAAAAAATCACCCCAAAATATTGGCGCTAGAGTAGATTTGATGCTTCCAGATGAAAGAGCGCATCAAATTTAGTATATTTGGCCAAAAAAACCAAAGTTATAATGAATTGGTAACAATTTTTATCGATTTGAAAAGTTCAAAAATTGTGCAGCATCAACCAATCAGGTTTCATAAGCAAAATAGCCATTTTTGAAAAATATTCAAAAATGGTCGGTTTTGACTAATTTAAAAAGTTTTAAGGCTTAATTAAGGTTTAATGGTAAAAAGTTATATATATATATATTGCTATCAGCGACAAAAGATCTGCAGAAAAGTGCAAAGATTTACCTTTTACTCAGAAAACTCTAATAATACGTAAAGTAATTATTTAGTTATTAATTACAAGTTAAGGTCACCCAAAATTTAAAGGTTGATATTCCAAACAAGTCCAATTTTCGAAGCTGATGCTATCTAAATTCATAGCCAGATACAGCCAAATCTTATAGTAATTACGGGAACAGTAATTTTCAGAAAAATTATTTTAATTTATCTATTGACTACAAAGAGAATAAAAGCTCGTTATATTCGCGACAACTTTTTATAGTTTGTGTTTTGAAAATGCTGAAACTTTTCTTGGAGCTCTAGGAAAGTCGTATATAATTTCTAATTATGACTAGAAATTGTCAGGTAACTCAAATAAAAACTAAACATGTTTCTGGCTTATTTTGCCGAAAGCTCGCTCGCAGGCATTTCGTGGAATCAATTTCACCAATTTATTTCAATTAATTTAATAGTCAGTTTAACTAAGAAATTAATTTTTATTTGCCGGCCAGTAAATTTTCTTTAGAAGTCAAATTGCATTCGATTAAGTCATTCATCGAAATTCGATGTAATAAAGTAGATAAAATAAAGCCTTTTGTGTCGAGCATGTGCTCGAATAATCCTAAACATATATAGACAATATTTCACAATTTATTCATACCGTGTATATATAATTAATGTTTTAAATCTATAGTAATTATATAAAGTTTAACTATATACATAATAAGACAAAATTCTCATGATAAATTGCAAGTTTCGTATTCGTGCATTGAAATATATAATATAGAAAATATTATTTTAGAAAGCTATTACAATGTTGTAGTAGCTACGAAAAAGCGAAAAATCGTGCAAAAATTGCCCAAAACGTCAGAAAAAATTTTCGATTTTTGTAGTGTTAAAGAGCTGGTTCCGGTTCCGGTTCCGGTTCCGGTTCCGGTTTTTTAAAGCCAGTTCCGGTTCCGGTTCCGGTTCCGGTTTTTTGGAGTTCCGGTCGATCCCTATCACTTAGCTACCTTAACCCTCACAACTCACTAGTGCATTTCAATAATGCAGCAGCTAAGCAGCCAATCAAACGCATTTCAGTTCAAACGCATATAAACACACGTTTAGCAACGCTAAGCTGAGAACCCCCCCCCCCCCGAGATCTCGTGGATCACCTTATACACGTAATAATTTTGACATAAGATAGGAGGATTAGCCAATCAAGCCAATGTGCCGCGATGGCCGAGTGGTAGGTGTTTGACTAAAGCTCTTACGATCTTAGGTTCGAACCCCCGCTGCCACAAGGCTTTCACAAATCCCCTTGAGCAAGGGACTAAGCACATATCGGTTCGCCGTGGGCTCCAGCCCAGCTGTCTGTCCTTAACTGGTCGGTAAATGGGTACCACTGCGGTGGGAAGGTAACAGGAATCTGTGTTCTGGCGTAAGCCTGATGAAGGGCTAGCTCCCCTTCCACAGATGTAGTCAACATTAGAGTTATCGCTCCTGGCTTCCGGCGGTGAATTCGGAGATAAGCACCGGCACCCTATAACCTTCTGTAGGTTGGAGTTCTCTCCAGGGGTCACTACCTTTTTTAGCCAATCAGATTCAATTTAGTTCAAATGCGTATACACACTGTGTTAACCGTGACCCCCCTCCCAGATTTAGGCCTTAACATGCCGAGCATCTGACTGACAGGCCAATTACACTAGGAAGAGTCCCATGTCATACTCTTCCTATCATCTGCTCTTGCCTGAACTAATGTTTTCGTGTTCGGGTTGGCTATTGGTTGATGGTGGTGAATTCTCCATTTTGATTTTTCCTAAATAATGCTGTAGAGTACATGGTACGTGTATAATAGTGAACTGGCATGGGTTGGGTAAATGCGCCATTGCAAAATCTGGTATCAATGCAACCTATCCTCTGACATACGATCTCCTTAGAACCCGAAAGTACAAAAAAGAGGAATGTACATAACTAGAAATTCGGTCGCGCTCATTTGTTTTTATATTGTTCACAGATATTCGGATTTGTTTGCGCAACAACAGACTCATTCCTGCCCCGTCAACTGTTCAGCCAGAAGGAAATCTGACACGAAGCGAGGTCGTTGTCCCACCTGGTGAAACCTGGTATGCATGAGTAAGAGCATAATAATAGAATAATGGTATGATGAAACTCTAGTACTAAGCATTCTAGGCATGCTCGGTTTGTTAACTCAGGACCTCCCCGAGTGTGTCTGGTAGGGGAGGTCCCACCTTGAATTAATTTCATGCTTTCATATAAACGTGTGTTTGATGGCTGATTCACTAATTAGCCTTAGGTTTTTTGTTATTTTATTAGCAACTTTGATTTGCAATTAAAAATTGATTCTATAACTTTGTAGCATTTTCTGCTCATCCCAACGATTTAAAACTTGTTTCAGACTACATTATTACGTATCTTTCATTTATGGAACACAGTTTAAGTAGAAAAGAGTAGAAAAATGCTATGTTATGGAATCAGTCTTTAATTGCATTAACCTAACCTAATTAACCATTGTAATTAATTAATAAAAATTCCTTAAGCCTGAGCTAATCAGCGGTCAGACACTCGTTTATATTAAAGCATGAATTTATTTAAGTCGGACCTCCTCTACCTGGTACTTTCCTTGAGGGGGAGGCCCAGAGTTAACGAAGCGAGCATGCGCAGCATGCTTAGTTCGTACATACAATATAGTGTGTCAATTTCATACTCTTATTCTATTATATATGTACTCTTGGCTGGGGTGATTAAAGTTAAGTATATTTTTATGGTTTTACCCTTAGGAAAGAATTACGTGCTGCCAATTTAGATTGAACACATATGTGAGAAAATCAAAGCTGTGATTTTGGCCATTTTTGAAAAGGCAATTGAAAACTTTGAATAACTGTGTACATATGCATTAAGGTGGTGATTCCGTTTGGGCACATATTGTTGGTTGGCGGCGTAAATCAAGATCAAAATTGACGAAACTTTGTGAAATAAGCTCTTTTAGCGTTCTAACACTCTCCGCGCAATCCCGATTCAAAAATTCGAGATTTCCGGTCAGAGTGGTTTTTCCCAATTTCTGAACGCTTGGCAACTGCTATACAGTTATGACTATATTCATTCGAAGTATCTCATGGAGCTTCATATTTTCGCTTTTTAAAGCAACGTTCTAGCAAGAGTGCATAATTGCACTATATATAAGAAGATACTATCTATATATACTATCCTATACTATACTATATACTATCTTCTAATATATAGTGCAATTATGCACTCTTGGTTCTAGCTTTTCTCTACCATGAGATATTCCCGATTTCTTGTTTTGGCGTCGAAAACTTGTCATTTCTGCCGAAATCAAATAATCCATCATTTCTTGAACTGTACAAGCCGTAAAATCAAACGAAGGGCGTCGATCTGAAGGTCTCACAGGGGCAAATTATCCGATGGATGATCGTCTTCCAACAGCTATCCCTTAGGCTGCTATGATGAAAAATATAGTTTTTTGCAAAAAACGACCATTTTTTTCGTAGATTGTGGAGCATTCACCGTGCAAGCTAGAGGGCTGCTACCTACCAAATGAGTTCTGCACAAATACACCCAGGGACGTTTTTAGTTGCCCCGATTAGAGCTAAAGTAATCGCTTGACAAATTTGGAAAAAGGCAAAATACAGGTTACGCACACATTTCAGCTTATTTCTCCATAACGAAGAGCGATTTCACAATAATTAAAAAATCGTCCCCAGCTATTTGGTGGAGGTATCGAATGATATAACCGATGTCTCGCGAAAAAATTTACTTGTGTCTGCAAAAAAATCTGGAAAATTATACTTCTTCTAAAATATGTTAAAAATATTTTAGAAAAACAACATTCGTTTCATGGTATGCATGAAAAAAAGAAAATGTCAAGCTGCATTTTGATATAAAAACGGCTTCTTAACTGCAAGTAATGAATGAGTTATAATGGTGCAAACTTTATATGACCAAAGGGAATCACCACCTTAAGTGCGTATCTTGTGCTCAAATTTTTTAAAAGATTGTATGCACATTTATTTTTATCATTAAAACTGTTTAGGATTGCCCTGTTGGTTATTCCTACAAATCTGATGGCCAATCGTGGTGTTGGTCAAATTTTTGGCAGCCCACATCTGAAGGAACGGCATTTACGCAGTTTAGGATACAAAGTTACATCGGTATACTATGTTTGTTGAATTTCTTGCTTTTGTAAAATTTTGACACAATTTATTTCTACCATTTCCACTATCATAACTGTCGCCAAAATTTTGACTTGCATTCGTTTTTTCTAATTTTAGGCTTATGAAATCAGGTGGAGTTCATCAGGACTTGATTATTTGCGGATGATATTGACTCCCTTTGTCAGGTTTGGTTCATTCTTGAAGCCGGCCAAAAAATTGAGACCTTACAGATAGCGTTGATTACGCAGATATTTATGTACATACATGTGTGTTTATTAATAAATAGTGCGAGTTATAGGATAATATAATATCAAATCAATGAGAGAACCTCAGAGTCACAGGGAATTAATGTTTGGCACCGGTCTGATTTCCAACTCTCGCCGTCCTGGCTCTCTATGCAGACCGGCTTGATCTCTGTAGAGAGCACACTTCCTTACTGTTTCCCTCCCGTTCGGCTTAACCGTCCTAGGTTTGGTACTCATCCGATTCCGTTACAGCAGAAAATCTCATCTTGTCGCTCAAAAACATAAGAAACAGCCGGTATAAGATTTATAAATACCAAGAGTCTATAATACCAAGAGTAAGACATTCAGCTCTTCCCAATAGAATAAGGGTGCAAGATGCTCTAAACATTAAGGCCGAAATCTGGGGCGGGGGCTTCTCAGCGTGTAGGCATACAACGCTGACATTTTTTAAAACGGGCGTTTTCGACAAATTATATACTATAAGTTGAGCTAGGAAAATCGTACAGCAATAATTTTTATATCATTGTGTTGCGTAAGAACGAGATCTTTTTAACGATATAAAATTATATAGTTAGGTTTAGGCAATCTCATAAATCCAGCAACAACGTAAGACATTTCTAAGAAATGATGAAATTCTCAGAATTTTCGTGGCAAGGATGCTTTATTGCCGTTTTGTAAGAGATTACCTAAACCGAACTATATCATTTTTATATCGTTAAAGGGATCTAAACAAATCTAATCTTAAAGCGTTCTACGCAACATAATCATATAAAAATTATTGCTGTACGATTTTCCTAGCTCAAGTTAAAGAATTTAATTTGTCGAAAACGTCCGTTTTAAAAAAATGTCAGCGTTGTATGTTTACATGCTGAGAAGCCCCCCCCGAGATTTCGGCCTTAATGTTTCGAGCATCTCGCATGCTTATTCTATTAGGAAAGGAAGAGCTATGTGTCTTACTCGTGGTATTATAAACCCTTGTAAATACTAATTAGACTAGAATCTAATTTAAATTCTGCAGGAGGTGAAAGTAAAAATGGGATGTCTTTATGCGATGCAGAAGCATAGGCCATCAAAGCCAACCTGATTGGTGTGGCCGCCCGGCTTGAGTTATGTCGATTAGTCAATCCCATCTATTTATTTACCTGCCGATAAATTCGGCCGAGCAGCATACGCTGGCAACAGTCACGACACAGTTTTCCATGAGAAAATTAAAATTTTAAAACATGGAAGCCCAGAAATTTAAGGTAACCAGATATGAACATTAGAGACCATTCGGATCTTCATCAGCGACGTACTAGACTAGTTTATTAAGTTTTTCCCAGCCTTGGAATCTTTGATGGCTCCCGGCCCGCCTTCCGTCAAAAGCCCTGCTCTCCCCAAAGCTCAGTCAAACTTCCGCTCCCACCAACTCACCGTTCTCACCGTGCCCACAGAGGCCCCACCGCCCATTACATAAATTGCAAATAAATTATTAGCTATTAGTTGATTAGTGAAGCAATGTTAATGATCAAAGCTAGTGACAACACACAGAACAAATATACGATAATCAGAGTTGGTCGCGGGCCGCGGGTACCCGCGGTTCGGGGCGGGGCGGGTATTAGCAAATTTCAGTACCCGCACTACCCGCGCGGGTATCTGTGCGGGCCTAACCTGAAAACAAACTATTTTTGTCCTAAAAACTAAGTGAAATTTAATATATAGTTAACAGAGCACACTGCATTTGCATTTTGACTTCTCACTTAGTTACAGTTTCAGTGTTGAGCTGCAATAGTGTTTTCTTGCTGCGAGTAAATGGTGAATAAAAATGCCGACCAGTCATCCCAGCAGTACTCATACACTGGTCTACTTTTAGGAAGTCTAATTTTAGGAGTAGGAGCAAAACTGGGTCCAATTTAAGAACAAGAACAGGAACGGAGACGTATTTTTAGAAACCGGGAGGAAATATATTTTCAGGAGCAGGATCAAAAGCAGAGCTTTGTTTGTAGCAGTAAGAATTCTAGTTTAATTTTCGTAACAGGCGCGGGAGTCTAATTTCGAACAGAGGTCTATTTAAAATAGCAATGTTTACCTTAATGTATATTTGAGTTTGCGAATTATTGGACAATATACAAAATTCGTATTTGTAAAATAAATCTGCATATCTACATACATGCGTCAACGCAGGCAGTGCAATCATCCTGTGATCTTGATTCTTGTAACCTTGTAATCTTGTGAGCTTTTTGATTTTGTGTTCTTGTTCCTGAAATTTAAGTCCTGTTCCGATTCCTGTTTCTGTCCCAGGTTTTAGACACCACTTTAAAATACCAAAATGTTTGGAATGTCATCAAGAAAGGAATTACTTTATTTTTCCAATATTTGGTCGCACTAACAAAATCTATGATAACGTAGAAACACCTAATAAAACGAAAATTTTTGTTTAAATTTAGTTTTCCACATGAGTTGAGCGAAAAAATTTTGCGGCTACCTTGCGGGTATTAATGTCTGCGGGGCGGGGCGGAGCGGGTATCCTTCTGCGGGCCGCGGGGCGGCCGGGTAGCAAAATTCCGGCCCGCTACCAACTCTGACGATAATTCTTCAACTACTGGTACTAATGGTCCGTTCCCCGTCTAATCGTCTAAACTAACTAACTACTATAAGATCAGTCACAGCACAGGTCCCCAATCTGAATCCTAGAGGAAAGCATTGAGCTGAAACCTAAGAGAGTTTGGATGTGTTTAGTGTTTTAGCCTTGGTTGCCTCGCAAACACTCGTCACTCACACGCAATCAGGCAAACAGTTCTCTTTAATCTAGTGCTCGGACCGGTTCCGGTTTTTAAAAAAGGGCGCCGGTTTCCTGTTCCAATTGAAATTTTTATAAAACGCTTCATAATTCAAACTTTTTAAATTTTTTGTATAAACTAGATCAAAACAGTGACCCAATGTTAATTAACATTAATTAACTAATTAATTACTAACTAATAACAAATGAACTAATTAATTAACCAATATGCTTAAGGTTATTAATTTACATGTAAAACATTAATTAATTTTTACTTCAGATTTAGCAAGACAAATTGTACCTGGAATCCTATTTTTTGCGTTTGGCGGTATATGTAGTACAACGGTTGAGATTAAGCGAATAGACTTTGTATGATTTTAGGATTCAGAAGACTGAACTCTGAAGCACTGGTTTTAGATTGAAAAGTAAAGAGGCTGAGACCGGGGTCAGTGAATACCCTTGCCCAGCTGCACTGGATTTCAAAGCAACAGCTGTGCGAACAGACGAGACTACTCGGCCGACTCTTAGATCCTTCGGACTAAGTAGCCTGGTTTTGGTCTACTCAATTCGGGATTTGTCCGCGTTAGGTCGTGAGTTCAATTCCTCCTAGCTCCGTTTCCGTTTAAGGCCAATACACATCTAGTGAGCAACTGTCGTGTTCTACAGAAGCCCACAGGTCAGTACCTTCTGGAATCAGACAGAAGATCAACACCTCTTGCTCAGTACAACTATCACACTTCCAGGGGAAATATTTAGGCAAAGTTCTCATTGCCTGGAATTGCCTCGTAAGCTCCCTGAACAATCTGGTCGACGTTCCAAGAACGTAGACAACAACAGACTACAATAGGGTGAACCAAACTAAGTGTCTCTTCGCTCAAATACTGGAATGCCTCAGCTCAAAACTAACAGTCAACTCTGTATCGCAACTTTCACACTCTAGCTGACAGTGAGACAAGACCGGTACAAACTCTGCCTGCGTGATATAAGCCAAGTCCTAACTAAAGTTCTAAGCAAAGCCAAACTACCTAAATCCTAAGTTTCTAGCAAAAGGGACTACAGAACCTATAAATTTTAGGATTTAATGTATAACAGTTACGTGCAGACGAAAAGGAGATAAGATGATACGACCGTAATTAAGGAGAGCAAGTAGGTACAACACAGAATTGGTTAGGTGAACAGTGCGATACAAAACGGTTATGGCAATTACAAAATGATACAAGCACTGGTGAAAACAACAGAATACACAAACAGATCAACACTCACAAACTCTATGCCAAAACTCAACCAAGACACAAACAAACACGTAACTACTAGACTCCTAAGGCTCGTACCTAGATGATTATCCTATTTAGTTAGACCTAGCAGGCGAATTAGACCTAACCAGCAGTCTGATATTCACAAGTTATCCCTTTAAAACTTTAGTTAACAAGTTTATCCTACAAACTTTATGTTAGAACAAATTTCGAATGATTTAATTATATATCGCTCGTCGGGTACAGTTTCTGATGGCTTGATCACTATATTCTATGGCTAACTAATAGGATATCGAGGGGGTCCGCCTATATGCTTGAAGTGTCCTATGTGCTTTTTGTTTTAACGAAACAATCAATATTGCGCGGATTTTCACCCTTTCCCGGGCACTAGATATTAGTTCCAACTACCCGCTCGGCAGATAACCAGAAGCTAATATCCTACTTCCTGTCTAGGAAGCGGTCAGAGGTCAATTCGCACGTTTTTGAGAAGTTTATTAGGATTCAGAATTTCCCCAAAAGTTTTAGATCAATCAAAACAATTAATTTTAGATTGAACAGCAAAAGAGGAAAACAAGACCAAAACTGAGACAATACATTTTAGACGAAAGTTCAAGTAGATTAAGACCTGTCTTCTTGACAAAGTTTCAGGGGTCCCAACTCCAAACCGCAACCGAAAGTTTGAAGTTTGCCTTGAAATAGGCGCTCAGAGCCGATAGGCGGCAGAAGTTCGCTAAAGACAGCTGAGATTCGTCATGTCGAGGGAGCAAGCCTCAACCAAAGACAGGCAACCGTACACGGCAGTGGCAGAATCAGTGTAGAACAGGGTGTCGGACAAATCAGCCGAAACAGACAGATATAGTAACTGATGAAGGGTGTCGGACAAATCACCCTGTAGCAATGAGGATCTGGTTGTGCTCGGTGCGCTGCCAAGGCAGACTGTTTTTCTCTATAATCTACAGAAAGCTGTGGAGAGAGTCAGTCTCCGGAGATTCAAGCACCTTACAGATCTGGTCTGTTTGAGAGCGAGGCTGAGAGATTGATATGGGGATCCTGAGGGGGATCCTTGAAGAAACTCACACCGGCGAGTCAGCAGAGAAGGAGGGGAGATCACAGCACCAGGGGGACAGGATTTCTGACAAGATCCAGGGAACAGGAGGGGCACAGCAGAGATAGGCAGGCAGAGTGTTTAATATAAATCCAGTCAGGCACAGGTAAGGCTGATTCAGACCTGAATCAAATGGGTTAAAACCGTTAGGATCTTTCAAAGAAGGGTCCTAACACGATATTTCCTGGGTCCAGGAAATTATCTCCAAGAAGCTAAACTGCGAGTTTAAAAGAGTGTAAAATTTTTTGAAGGTTTGAGAGAGCGTTCTGTGATTTAAATTGCTAGAATTTTGATTTAAAAATGAACTTGAAGACTTTTTGGAGAGTTCCCAAAAGTCCGAAGCTTCTCAGTGAGTTTGTTTTCGGAAATCCACACGACCCAGGTAATATCAGAAGGATATTACAGATACACCAGAATTATTTAAGACAACAAATAAATTAATTAATCTAACGGGGATTTCTAGTGGAGTTATTTTAAAAGAGGACCTCTGGGTCCTTTAATAAATCTCATTAGCGATTCCCAGAAAAAGAGGGAATCGCTAAAAACCTAGCGAGCTAAAAGAAAAAGAAAAGGGGAAAGCCTAAGCTGGGACATAAGCCTAAACACCCCTAATGTAGACACCCCAAAAAATTGACGGAGGGGGGGGGATCGGGCATAGTAACTCCCTATATAGATAAAAAAACCGGGGGAGAAGGGCAGAGGCCAAAAAGCGGCCGTACAAGTCGAGAGACAAGGTAAGACTGAAGCAAAAAGAGAGTCTACCTGTTAATCACCGCAATTTCGGCAATCATTAGTCTGATTGGCCGAAATTACCCTCCAAGCAAAAAGGCACACGCTAAATGAATCTGATTGGGTCAAACTTAGTCCAATCACAAAATAACTTTAGGCGGGATCTCAAGTGTTTACATTAAAGGGGAAAGGGCAATTAAACTAATCCCTTTCCCCTATTGTTAAATTAAGGAAAAAGATTAACACACGTGCAAATGCGCTCAGGCGAGAAATTGACACTACGTCAATTTCTCGCAATAGAAGAAAACTAAGACACACTAGTAAAACCTGGACCAGAGAGTCCTCGTAGTTAAGAGTTAAGACTGCTGATTAGGTAGGAAAAATAACTAATTAATAACTAATACGTACGAGCCTTTTACAAAATACAAAATATACGATACAAAATAATTACATACTTAGCAAAAACATGAATTAAAATAAAAACTTTCTTTTAAAATTCCATCAGTTCCCCCTCTCTTTTCTTGCCCTTGAGTCTCAGCCGAGTTAGACTCCATGGGCAGAGAATTTGTACTGTTACAAAAGAAGCCACATCTGTTACATGAAATTGGCAATAAGGGAAGACACAAAAGTTTTCCCTTAAACTACAAAACTGGGTACTTTAAAAGAATTACACTAGCTAAGCAAAAACTGGTTAAGGGGAGGGTCGCCAATTTTC
>JASAND010004127.1:0-15763 GCA_030248195.1 Trissonchulus latispiculum | reverse complement strand
CTTCGGTATGCGTCCAGCAAAGAAATTATCCCTTGATGCAGATCGGGAGTTGTATGGGATCGTTAGCACCTCAATTTCTGTTCTGTTGATTGGATACAGAGCATTTCCAATAGATAACGCTTGTTTCATGAGCCAGCGAAATAGATGGTGCAATTTGTACATGTCGATCCCACAGTACTTGCTTCACTGATTTCGATTTTGAACTTTTTGTCATATCCTCTCCAGACATTAGACAGAATTCAGGAGAACTTCTGATGAGCTTGATCCGAATAGGCACATTGCTCAAAAGATACTTTTCCTGGAAGAACAGATCCACGTGAAGAGGTCCATATAGCTCAAACAGCCTACTGCCTGCTGTTCGCACCCAACGTTTTGCCAGACCAGTATTACTTGATGAAGCTGCTGCATTTACATCTTCCATCTCTGTATCTTGTAGTATAGGATTGAGGTTAGCTGACTTCCTTTTGCGTCACTACCAAAGTTTAACAGAGTTTCAAAAGCAACCTTCCACGGATACGTTCCTGTGCTCTGAGTTATCATGCGATTACACACATGCACATCCACTTTAGAAAACAATGCATGTAGCAGCATGTTAACAGGCGCTACTTTTACATCATTGGCAAATGCATTTCCGCTACCTGCTAATACAATTTTAGCTGCAATATAGAGCCGAGTATCAGACAAATCCGTGTAGTGGGGAGATGGCTTTATGTCAAACTCTATCGGACCACCATCAGTTGTATTAGCCAAGGGATAGTAGGGGACATAATTGCTCTTCTCCTGACTTGTTTGGGTTCCTGGCAATTTGAATAGATCCAATTGTGTAGAGACACAAGGACAAGATCGCTCATGTATCATTGCCATTGCTGAATATGTCTTGATATCTTTGTCTTTTTGCTCCTTTTATACCTTTTCGAGATGGTTTTCTTTGACCCAAAAGCTTGTCTACACCTTTGTGCATTAGCCCTACGACCAGCCTGTCTTCCTCTAGCTTCTAAGGACTCTAGCGGATCTTCTCCTCTAACAATGTCGTGTGCAACATTGACTCCTGTTCTTAGTGCTTCTTGCCCGACAGCTTTGGCACCTGACTTTAGGAGAGGAGCAACAGTTTTAGTAAAAAATGGTACCACGCCTCGGAATAAGCTACCAAACAGTCCTCCCAATCCATGACCTTGTTGAATAGATGGACCAGAAAAATAGGCAAGATTTACTGATTATTGATTTTCATAATAGTCATTCAGCATCTGTTGGTCATGATTATACATTATGACGCCAGTAGTTTCGGTCTAATATGGAGCTTTAAAATTAAGGGACTGCTGCTTATAAATGGAAACGGCAGACCACCTGCTGTTCTGATTTGAATATGAACAACTTCGATTGATGATTTTGACATGTCCAGATAGTACGGCTTTATATACTTTTCAGATATAGTTGTCCCTGGATTACTGCTAGATGTGTTAACTACACGAAGTAGTGGTGCCATAGTATCACCTACTCTTTGATAATCAACCAAATCCGAGTACACAAACATGCTATTCTGAACACTTCCAAAATTTGGAGGAAAGTCTGCATAGGTTGACTCAGCATGAAAGTGGTAATAGTTGGAGCCAGAATTGAAACCAAGGATATAGGAAAGCACTGGGCTTAGCGATATGTGGTCAAACGCCTTTGTCTCACTATATTTGACTCGGTAACGCTTCTTTTCCGGCATCCAGTCAATGTGAGCTCCTGTACTGCTAAACTGCTGTAATTGATCGACAAGTTCTTCTGGAGAGGAGTAATGACCAGATCGAAGGACAATCTTGCCTGTAACTTTGTAGTTAGATTCTTTGTCATCATGAAAATATATTGTAGCATCAGACGATTGAAATGTCAAGAAAGAGTTTGGATAAATCAATTCCACTAGCGCCACTTCATGTTGTCCATGCAGAATAAGAGGTTTGGCCAATTTCACTCGAAAGTTTGCCAACGTGTTATCAGGAAAGTGATCCATTGAGCTATTTGATGGTAGAAACAGATACATCACGCTAGGCTGACAATATCACGTTCTTTGACGTATGAATTAAACTTTGTTGGATATCCTTGCCACTATACTTTGTGAAAATGTTTGCCAACACTTCGGGCATCTCGCTCATTAAATCATCTAGGACTAGAACCATGTTTCCTTCTTTCAAGAGTTCCTCTGCTGGCAATCCTTGATTAAATTCATAGTCTAGTTTGTTGTACAGAGGTTGCCAAACACTGTAGCACCAAACAGTCCGCTTGGGACAGTCCTTCATTAGGTATCTGTTCTCTAGCAGCTTTGAAGTAAACTGAGACTTGCCACTACCAGAAGGCCCTACTACTAGCATACTAAAAGGACACTTGAGACGGACGTCCATTTTAATTTACATTAATTTACACATACAGTCATTTATATACACAATCAACAGCTTTTATCCAGTCAGTAGGGAACATTTAATAGTTGTTAAGTATTGCTTCATATATCAAAGGACGCCATACAGTTCTGCAATTATAGTCAACAGAGCAAACATTCCACTGTTCAGGTACATTAATGTCAATAGGTACGTTTGTTCTCTTCAACACGTCTTCCATGTCAACGGCTTCTTCAACCAAATATTGAAAGTGGGTATCCAAGTAATTTCGATAGGCATCAAGACAGGTATGATCCTGTTGTGATAGACAAGTAAGGAGGCATCCAAGACATTCAAAGTTGCTTTTGGAATAGTATCTCGCCAATCGCTCAACTTCCTTAGCAAAAGCAAGAAGATAGTGCCTTTCCCATTCGTGTTTGGGTTCGCATCTGTTGACAGCCATCATCTCCGCAACAAAGGACTCGTAAAGATTTTCCTGTGGTGGTGGCGGTGGCGCCCACGGTGCTGCAGAAGGAGGCCAGTAGGCACGAGGCTTATTACCTTCATATTGAGAGCTGGAACCATAATCATCAGTTTGATCCGTCTTCCTCCACGCCAACCCCTCATTCGGCTGCGTAGCAGCCTTGAATTTGAACCCCGACATAACTCAGAAGCCGCAACACGTACCACAGAATCCATACAAACTGATTAGACGCCAGGTGAACTCCATTTATATCCATTTATATATTTAGGTTAGTAGGTCAAAGAAGACGCAAACAATCGATGAGTCATCGTCAAATACTTTCTCGATGTCAAGTCTCAACAATGCATGAATCAAATCTGTTGTAGTGGGTGACTTCCAATAGAAATGTCTAATATGTGGACCAACTTGACACTGTCCAACCACTGATCCATTAAAGTTTAGACGTAGGAAAATATCTCTACACATATCTTCCAACATTAAGAGACGTTCTCCACATACAGCGTGGGGATTCGTCGCAGTCTGAATGACTGCTCTCAGTTCAACTTCTTGTTCATATGCTTTCCTATCAACAGCCATTCTGTATCCAAGACCAATGTTCCAAGATTCATTAACATAGGGTAAAGTGGTGTTTATGTAGCATTTGTCTGTACCAGGACAAGTTTTCAGAGAGAAATATATTGCAGCAATTACTGCTGCAGTAAGCAGTGCAAGCAAAATCTTATTCATTCCTAAAACCAAAACAAACTAGTTAGTCATGAATATGAGATCCTTAACTATGATTGAGACGTCATCAAAGTATAATTATTTTTTAGGAAATGTCGCAGAATTATCAATGTGATATTTGTGGTAAATCTTTCAAGAAGAAATCTTATTTGAGACGCCATCAGCGGACAGTACATGCTAACAACAGTTGGAGGTGTCACCAATGTGGGACTGATTTTTCAAGGAAGGACAGCTTAGAACGACATCAGAAAATTCACAATCGAAAACGACAACTAGATGATGATGTAGGACCTTCTAAGAGGGTTCACTTTGAACCGAATACTGAATCTGATATTGAACTGCTGGAGATGCCCCTGCCGCTGACGGATTCTGATAATGAATTGCTTGAGATGCCCCTGCCTTCGACAGAATCAGATGATGAATTGCTTGAGATGCCCCTGCCTTTGCCAGAGCCTCCTCAGAGACCATTATATGATATACTTCCTACTCAACAGGCATTTCATGGTTGGTTAAGTGGGTACCAAGTTGTACCAAGGGACTTTGTGGGTGATATGGTGGTATTTCTTGGAGAGGTTCGGGAACAGTTATTGGAACTGTTGACTCGGGAACGAGAACGTTTAATGGGACTAAAGTTTTGGCTGTGCGTCAAGGCCCGTCTTCGGCGGGCTACGGATATGACTGAAGTGACTGATGCTCATTTCTGCTGTAAAGCTAAAGACGTGCAGCTTGGATCCCCCTTGGGTGAAGAAATCAGTCTGGCGGAGGAGGAAATTAAAAAGAACTTGGAAGCTTTTCTTAAATTGGGTTCCAACTGGGTTGTGGATCAAATCTTGCATATGGATGTACAGATTGCTCGTCATCATCCTCTTGCTGGATCCTCATACAAACCTCTACCAAGATGGATTCAAGCAAAAAAGGCAGTCGTTAACGTGCAAAACAAGGATAATCTGTGCTTTCTTTGGAGCATTCTAGCAGCTATTCATCCTGTTGAGCAAGACTCTCAGCGAGTCTCCAAATACGTGTCGTACATCAATGAACTTGCCATTGCTGGTCTAGAAATGCCTATGAAGCTTCAGGATGTTCACAAATTTGAAAAGCTCAACAACATCAGCATAAACGTTTTTGGTGTTGAAGGAAAGGCCTTTTTTCCTCTATACCTTTCGAAGAAAAACTACAGTCAACATGTCGATTTGCTTCTTTACGAAAATCATTACAGTTGGATCAAGAATCTTGATCGATTATTAAGCGATCAGCGTGGGGATCAACACAAAAAATATTTCTGTCGCAGATGTCTACAACCTTGCTATTCAGCGGAACGGTTGGCTGATCACCTTGAACGATGCCTCGCCAATAAACCGAGCAAAACTATTATGCCTGAAAATGACATTTTGAAATTTAAGAACCATCATCGACGTCTACGTAGTCCAATTGTTGTTTACGCAGACTTTGAGTGCCTCACTGAGAAGATAGAATCCTGTCAACCACCTGACTCTAAATCATACTCCATGGCTTATCAACGACATACGCCTTGTGGTTATGGTCTCATTTCCATCAAACAATGCTGTGGAGATTCCACAAAGGTTATTGGGAAACCAATAGTGTACCGAGGAAAGGACTGCATTCAAAAGTTTCTTGATGAATTGATCGACATTGCTGAGTGTCATAGTGCATCATTGAACAGTCCTCTTCCTCTCCAATTGGATTCAACAGAGGAGGCATCTTTTAAGAAATCGATTGCCTGCCACCTGTGTGGTAAGCAGCTTAACGAAGATAGAGTCAGAGACCATTGCCATTTGTGTGGGGCCTTTCGCGGTGCTGCTCACAACAAATGCAACCAGCAGCATCGGTTGAATAGAGACATTACAGTGGTCTTTCACAACCTGCGACGATACGATGGTCATCTGATAATGCAGGAAATTGGAAAGATTTGCAACGCAAGGAAGCTGAAAATGAATGCAGTTGCAAAAGGAATGGAGGACTACTTGAGTTTCTCAGTTGCCAAACCATGTCAAAATGGTGAAGAAGACGTTGATGACGAAACGGAGGAGGAGAAGATTATTGGTGGGTACGGTCGAGAACCTACTCCTTGGCGTATTCGCTTTATTGACAGTTGTCAGTTTCTCATGGCATCTCTGGATACTTTAGTCAGCAACCTACAGCTTAGCCAGCTTCAGGTACTCACTACCAGCTTCTCTGATCCATCCAAGGTTTCCTTATTAGCTCGCAAAGGCGTTTATCCCTATGACTATATGGACAGTTGGCAGCGGTTCCTTGAAAATGAACTTCCTCCTAAATCAGTGTTTTACAGTCAACTAACTGAGGAACACATTTCTGAAGCTGATTATCAGCATGCTATTTCGGTGTGGGAAAAGTTTAATGTACAAACACTTGGTGAATACCATGATCTGTATTTGTTGACTGATGTACTGTTGCTGGCCGATGTCTTTGAGAACTTTCGAGCTTTCTGTCTTCAACATTATGACTTGGATCCCATTCACTACATAACATTACCTAGTTTTGGATGGGATGCTTGTCTAAAGTTGACTGGCATTAAGCTGGAGCTTCTCAAAGATAGCGACCAGTATATGTTCTTTGAACAGGGGATTCGTGGAGGAGTGGCGATGATTTCTCATCGCTATGCCAAAGCGAACAACCCCTATTTAGATTCGTTTGATCCTAGCTCTCCAGTATCGTATATTATGTATCTTGATGCTAATAACTTGTATGGTTGGGCCATGAGTCAAAAGCAGCCACATTCTAAATTCCGTTGGCTTTCACATACCGAAATTTCAAAATTTAATTGGTCTACTATTGATGTAGACGGGGAGGAGGGTTATATTTTAGCGGTTGATTTGGGGTACCCAAAAGAGCTTCATCATCTGCACAACAGTTATCCTCTGGCCCCAGAAAAGCTTGTAATTTCAGATGATATGTTATCTCCTTATTGTAAACAATTGAAGACGGATCTCAGTGTTACTGGTTCTAAGGTGCATAAGCTTGTGCCCAATCTTTATAACAAACAAAAATATATAATCATTTTCGTAATCTAAAGTTATACTTATCATTGGGCTTAAAATTAGAGCGAGTGCACCGCGTCCTGGCTTTTCGTCAATCTGCTTGGATGCAGAAGTACATAAACTTTAACACTGAGATGCGTAAGGCGGCTAAAAGTGAATTTGAAAAGAACCTGTTTAAATTGTTAAATAATTCGGTATTTGGCAAAACTATGGAAAATGTTCGTCAATATATTAATGTCGAACTTGTAAGTGATCAGTCCCGATTCAACAAGCTGATATCAAATCCTCGTTTCGAACGGGCAACCATTTTTAATGAGGAATTGGTGGCAGTTTGTCTGAGTCGTCCGACAGTCGAGCTCAATAAGCCTATATACGTTGGGTTTAGTGTGCTCGATTTGTCTAAACTGCTCATGTACAATTTCCACTACAATTATATTGTACCTAAATATGGCTCTAAATGTAAATTGTTGTTTACTGACACTGACAGTTTGTGCTATTATATAGAATGTGAAGACGTATATAAAGATATGCATGTTGATTCTAATTTGTTTGATTTCAGTGACTATCCTTCCGATCATCTTTTATTTTCCACTACTAATAAAAAGGTTATGGGGAAAATGAAAGATGAGACGAATGGTAGTCCAATATCTGAGTTTTGTGGGTTGCGGGCTAAAATGTACAGCATTTTATGTGGGGGTGTGGCTAAAAAGCGGGCAAAGGGTATTAAAAAGTATGTTGTTAAAAGGCATTTGAATCATTCTGATTATGTGCAAACTTTGTTTGATAAATCTCATCGTCGAAATGTAATGAATATGATCAGAAGCGACAGGCATCAACTCTTTTCCCTAACTTCTAATAAAATTAGCTTGTCAGCTTTTGATGATAAGCGTTACATTTTGGATGATGGGATTACTTCCTATGCTTATGGTCATTGTGATATTGTAAATCAATAAAGCAACACTAAGGCATATGTGTTTATTAAGCAAAATATAGAAGATACAATAAGTAAACATTAGTACCTCTTCTTCAAGAAAAAGTTCAACAGTTGATATGCCCGATGACCAGAACAGTACTTTGCCCCATCTTTTAACATATGATCAGGACAACAGCCTTTTCCTTCGTTGATGGGTAGATGATTATAACTTGGAAGACCAATGGCACCACCTTCCTTAACTTTGACCAAATTATTTCTTTTAGTCAGTCCAGTCTTGATTAAATTCCACTGAGCAGTTCCTTTGGTAATAATCTCCGAAACATGGGATTCCCTCAGGAAATTGGAGATGCGATCCATCGCTTCCTCCCAGTTGCAAAGATGTGGACTTGTATCCCAATCCAGACAGGTTTCCATCGTTACATATTGGATGGTCGAAAGCTGTTTAGCATTCAGATGCTTCAGATCATGTGGCGCTCGCACAAATAAATGATAGATCTCAGGTTGAGAGGACTCCGAATGAAAAATTAACACAGTCACCTCCAACGGTACATCCCCAAGTTTGGGAACACCAATACAACTAACCGCAATAAATGCAACAGCCATAACTGATTGAAATTGGTTGTGTCAGCTGTCAGTTGTCACAGCTTAAGTAGGTAAGAAAATAGGTTAAGAATGTAGGTTAAGAATGTGCAAAACTGGATTACACCAGTCTAACTAGGGGGAACCAGAGACAACGTAACACAAACTGTAATACAACACACACTGTATTGGTGCCACAGATTACACAGGTGCCACTGCGCCAGAATCGGTATTTTTATACTACTCTGGTGCAACAATTATTCGGCAAATTTATAAATAAACATATTCAAAAATAAATAAATATAAAATTCAAAATTAAAATGAAAATTAAAATTTAAAATTCTAATTTAAAATTCAAACATAAATAAATATATTCAAGAACAAATTAAGAACCTAGTCTATACACAATTTTGTTGTGGAAAGGTTTCATTCCCCCTTCGTGTCTAGAAGTGATCCTGAGATTGATTTAGATTTAAAATACCTGCCCCCGCTGCTAAAGGTGGCTTTTTTGCGGTCACACTGGTGGTCCTGATTTTTGATCCTTGGTCCTGGTCCTGGAGAGTGGTCCTGAGGGTGGTCCTGAAAGTGGTCCTGGTTTTAGACCCTTGATCCTGGTCCTGGTCCTGGTTTTAGACCCTTGGTCCTGGTCCTGGTTTTAGACCTCTGGCCCTGGTCCTGAAAGTGGTTCTGAAGGTGGTCCTGGTTTTAGACCCTTGGTCCTGGTACTGGTCCTGAAAAGTGGTCCTGGTCCTGGCCCTGGTCCTGCTTTTAGACCCCTCCATTCTAAGGCGACTGGGAAGCCGGCTGCTTCTAAATTGTGCCCACCGTAGATAGACCAACGTTATTTGTCTGTAGTTTTCGGTGTTGAATAAAATAATTTTTAATTTAATTTAATTTAATTAAAATTTTTTGGTGTTGATTAAATTTCGTTGTCTTCTTTCTAAACTATCCAGTAGAGATGAGATCAGGGTAGACAAAGCCCGGCCCGGCTCGGCCCGAATGGCCAGACCGGGCCGCGCAGATCTGGTTTCCAATCAGGGCCGGGCCGGGCTGAGAAAAAAATTAGTAAGGGCCGGGCCGGGCAGCACCCAGCGGGAAAAGGCCGGCCCGGCCCTGGCGTTTTTCACTTTAATTATTGCACATATACACTTTCCAATTCTCATAATTGCTTTTGTCTTCCTTATGTGCGTCCCCCCCCCCAATCTTGCAGATCGCAAACCGTTGACCGATTGAGCCAAAATTTGGTTTTGGCAAGTTTTCAAGCACACACATATGGAACATTTTGGGATGTAGCGAAATTCACCTTTCAAGAGTGACGAAAGGATTTCTCTGATTTGGTTGAAAGGTAGCATATTTGGAATTTTAATTCGCAGAAAACTAGCTCTATTAAATGTTTTGTCGAATTTCTTCAAGAGGGGACCATTTATGTAATCATGCTAGCTTAAGTTTTAAGCTAATACTGAGCTGACGGAAGGCTTAATTAACTGACTTGTGTTCTGCGACCCAAAACCCCAATATGCAATCTTTTAACAAAATTGGGAATAAGAATGTTTTCAGCACCCTTGGCAATAAAATTTGAATTAATTGCAATAAAAATTCAATTTCAATAGTGCAAGTTAAGATTGGACAGCTGTCAGCGTTAGTTGTGTAAACATTGTTTGATGCCGAAAATATGTACCGTAAGCATAAGTAAAAAGTGTAAGTGCTGCCGATTAGTTTCGACTTCGCATGAAGAAACTGATCATCCTATGGAATTCAAGGAACATTTTCTTTTTTATTTGCGTCAACAAAATTTCTCATTTTGTTTGATTTTCTGTCCCCTTAAATACCTGCGTGGCCGAAGTGTATCTAAAGTTGCAATTAGAACAGACCCATAAAAATATTTATATGCAACGTAGGATCGGATCCCGTAGGAGCATTCTTTCAAAATATTTTAGGAGCTTGGCTAATGGCTAGTACCATAGGCAGTAAAATCAACCAGGTTTGCTGCAAAATTATAGATAACTGTATTTGATGTTTTAAACAATTTTTCTAAATTTTCACACAGGCTTAAAATTTTCAGGAAATCATTTCAACGTTATGGTTAATTTTCCTGAAAAATTATCTTTCGATTAAAATATTTAAAACTTTACAAGGCCAGGTGTTTTTTAAAGTTTTATGTGTAAAAGGGTACTTTTTGCAATTTTCATTTCTCCTTGTCTATTCTTCTGAGCCCTTCCAGCTCATACATCTTGTCCGGGTCCCCCTCCATACCACCAATGTTCATCTACATTTAGAGGTCACGTACATTTACATACTAATCCAACTATGGCATCCTCCAAACGAACTTGTTAAGTGTGGTAACTGTTCTACAAGTTGAAGAAAGTTTTTGGAGATACAAGGTCTATACCCACCTCCAAAACCTAAGAATTCCGAAGTTTTGGTAAGCCTATTTCTAGAAACCTGTAAGGAAAACTTAGCTAGTCTTTTTCATAGGGGTATATGTGGAGCCCCTCTTGGTATAGACGGCACCGTCCTACCTTTTATCCGGGCTGAGTACGGACATTTTTTACCAGCCAATTTTGACCCTCGGCGGGTAAAATACAGCACCCAATTGTTAAAAAATGTCCCATATGCAGTTCTGAGCAATTCTGATCGTCCTAAACAATAGAGCACGTCATGTTTAGTGATTCCGGTTCAAAAATACACCCTAAGGGCCTCAGATAGCTCATAATGGCCCATGTCATGATAAAAGTTAGAGCCCCCAGAACCCCTATCAGAAAAAAAGGAGGTTCTCAAATTTTTTTCATGCGTTTGTATCCAGGACTTTGATTGTTATGTGACTACGTTACAGATACTTTCCTTCAGCAGGCGCTTTATCAGACATGATATGTTTGCAATAAGTATATGTGTATCTCAGTCATCAAATTTGTAGCATATATAACCGGGGTGTACTTGGGGAAGTCCTCCTGGCTTTTATCATGAACTTAGACTGAAATTTGTGTGCATTGTAGCGATTCTACCAGGGCTGGTGGACCAAGATGAAACCGAGGACAAGCCCAAACGGGAGGCGTCAGGCACCCACGAAACCAGGACCTAGAAGAGAGTAGGGCAGAGGGAGGTTCAGCTTTTCACTCACCATTGAAAGTAAAGAATTGGCCCAGTCGGGTTTCGAACCACGGCCCTTCTGACTCCGGAGCCGGCATGCTAACCAACTACACCACAGGGCCGTCAGCTGAACTCCCGTTACAAGCTTATCAACCTTTCGTATGCCTGCTTCCCTTACAGTATGCTACATCTAATATTTACAATATGGGTATCAATCGAGAGCTGACGATAAGAAGAACGAGTTCGTCCTACATATATCTAAGTCCATACAGCGCACACATTTTTCGGTATACCCGGACTCGAGAACCCTCAGAACCTCCAGCAAACACTTAAAACTAAACGGTAGAGGATCAAATCTCTTGAAAAAATTTTAGAACCCCCAAGAACCCCAAGAACCCCCATCAAAAATGAAACTAAATATAGTTATAAATCAAATGTCTACAAAAAATTAAGAACCCCAGAAACCCCAAGAACCCCATGAAAATAAAAGCTCCAAGAAAAACAAGTGGTAGATCAGAACGCATCAAACAGTGACTTTTATCTTGACAGGGGCCCTCATAATTTAAGGATGAAAATTTGCTGCGTCATCATGCCAGGTTTCATACGTTTTCAAGGCAAATTTTTTGAAAACTCAAAAAACTTTTGAAACTGCCATTTAATGCTAAAAATAACTGAAATAATGATAACATTTAACTAAATAAATAATAACATTTGCAAGTGCTTTGGTATAATTGAAACTGTCTAAGCCGCTTATGCTTTAATACGGTCATTTCATGTGTTGACATCAATGTACCTGACTACGTCAGATAAGCAGCTTTCTACTGAAAACAAAGTGCACCATGTTATTTAGCATGGCCGAAAATTTTGAAATAACCTTAAATTAGTGCTCGGCAGAATAACGTGGGTCACTTTTAGCACTGTTTCTTTTACGCGCCGGTGTTATTTTACCAGATCCGGCGGGTAAAAAATCCAGTGATGGAGATGTTTTCTCTGGCAGAAAAAATGATTCAGAAACGCTATATGCCCCACTGAATAGCCGGCATGCCAAACTACAATTTGCACCATACTAGAGTTTTCTGGGGCTTATATGGGAAAATAGGAGCCTTATTTTCCCAGGCGTTTTTACCCTCCTCGACTATACTAGCACATTTTATCAAATCGCGGAGTTTTGAAAAATTGCAGCTTGGTTTGCATATTTTCGGCAAAATACAGAAAACCCGCAAGCCGCCAGAATTGGAATTTGACCAATGGCTTCCTTTCGGTAAGGATTCGCGTTACAAAGTGCTACACAAGGAAAAGGTATAGATTCACTGCTGATTATTCAGAACACTTAAGGGGAGTCCATTTTTTGACAGATTTTTCTACCATCTCCAATTTGGAGATTTTGGAGAAATGCTGACCTTTTTCACATACTTTGTAGTCTAACTGGTATATTTTAAGGAGTTTACAAAATTTAAGCCGGATCTCTTATAAGCTGAAGAGTAACTTCAGCTCAAAATAGAGGTCGTGGAGTCATGTGTTAAACATAGGAAACCGAAAAAGGGGTGATTTTTGCCGTGCACCAGAGAAATCCGGTCAACGACAAAACGGAGCAGTTCAACGTCTGATTTGTATTGTAAATACGAACTCGAAGGGTGATTTGTAGAAAGCGAAATTTCAATTTAGGCCTTCAAAACATTTTAATTAATTTTTGAAGTTTGTGAACTGCCAAATTTGACTGTTTGTAATGTTGAAATTGGGGGTTAACAACTTTGACGAAATATGCTGAAAGCTGTAAGGGCTAATTAAAAAGTCTACTTCCTATGAATCACAGCTTATGTCAAGATATTTCGAACGATATCAATTGATCCTGTGTGAAGTTTGACTCATTAATTGTTTGTGAAATTGTGTGAACTTTCAAATAAAATGAGTTGACTGAATTAGGATTATACGAGCCTAAGATCACATGGTGTGCGATGTCGGAAAATGTCAATCCTAATAACCAATTGAAAGAAATTTTTCAATATAACACAATTTGCTGTCGAAATCACAAAATCCGCAATACAAGACTCAAAATGATAATTTCCAAAGCAATAAACACGGCAAGCGTAGGATACGATAGCAAAATCCAAAATACCCAAAATTCCCAAAACCGTCCGAAAACCTGCTCTACGAAAATGCCTGAAGCACTTTGCAACGATTCCCGGCCAACTGACTTGTTCAAGCTTGAACTATTTCTGAGAGAGCTAATTGACTGATGGAAAAATACTGAGCGTTTGCCAAGCTTTGTGAAATTGAAACGGAAATGCGCCAAATTTAAGTTATACCGGCCGTTAAATGATTGTAGTGGGCAAGGCTTCCCAGCGCCGGTACTACTCCCTAACATCACTAAATAAAGCCCTAAAGTACACTTTCCCCATTAAAAATTACCCTAACTTGTTTGTTTACATCAGTTGTCAAACGTATAATCGAATGGAGGCGCGTACTCATGGTTGTTCAGGTGGTAATTGCCTTTTTTGCTGCGGCGCCGTTATTTTCACCCATTTTCAGTAGTATGCAGTTAATCTCTGGTTACTCGTTAAATGCTGAACGAAACTACTAAAAATTTAAACTCGACGTGCAGGACATATTTGACAAAAGTTTGCGTGAAACTGAACCGAATCCGTGACTATAAAAGTTTTCATGGAAGGTCTCCCCTTAACTACAACTTTATAAAAAAAGCATTGCTTGTTCTGCACTCTCAGACATGCTTAGTCAAACTCAGAAGCTCGGATCTTTTTAACCAAAATGCGTTTTCCGTCTGTATTTCTGCACACAGTCTAATCCCTCAACTTTCAGATTTAGGAATTAACTATTTTCTTTTTTAATTAACTATTTTTCTGACCACTTACGGTCTAGCTGTTCGGGACTTGAATTGCATCTTGAATCTTGAATTCACTAGACCGTGAACTGAAGTCATTTAGAAAAGAGTGAATAAGTACAAAACAACCCAATAGTGCTGGATGGTTTTGTATAGCTAAGTGATCCTGTTTAACTCGGATAAGAACCCGATGACGACACTAAAATATTCCTTTAAAAATTATGTAGATGTAAATAGAACAATGATTATGGATGCTTCGTATGGACAGAATAACCCCTCTGTCAATACCATGCCGTCTGAACAGATAAAAAGCGAATCAAATCAGTCCAGAAATGTTTCATAACCTTAGACTCTCACTGTCAGTTTTCGATTGGGATTTCGTTGTTGTCTTAACAGATGACGATGGAAACGGCTTGATTCCAATTTTATGATTAATGAGTTGACAAGTCGCATTTTAGATTCAGAGTGCATTAATTGTTATGGAAGAAATAATTCCCACTGCAACACCTCGGGCCCGATAAATTCGGAGGCCTGAGGTGTGAATCAAACCCACAACATTTGGCAATCTAGGCCAACGCTAAACTAAACGTATAAACGCATTTAAACGGCTAACGCTAATACAGATACTGATGATGATAACAGCAGGGATATGCTATGATAGTCGGTGCTAATCAATATTTTGCAAGATCTAAGCCGGTTTTTATGTAGTTTGCGTCCTTACATATTTGGCTATTCAGAAAGCATATGACAGTCTCTTAAAAACCTAAGAAACAGTTTTACATAACTTGAACCAGTACATAATAATTTTAACCCTGTTGCTTAGAAATATTTAATAATCGATCTACAATTAAAGCCAATAAATGGAAAATGGATTGGTGATGTGATCTGCAACGTGATGGCGCGCTTATTCCATTATAAGTTAAGTTAAACCTTATTTAGGATTTTAACAGATTTCTTTCGACTACCACTTTCTACTACCCCCCCCCCACCAAACGGGGGAACATTCGCGTATTGTGGTCGGAGCACCGTTACGCAATGCCAAGACGAGGAGCCCTCTAGTGGCATACTCTTCTTCTAATATATAGGAGAAAATCATGAACTCTTGATCGTAGTCTTTCCAGCGTATTCCAAATGCAAATGATTCAAAGTAGTCATACTATACAAGTAGACAACCCTACCAATCTAATTGAAAAGAGTACTACAAACCCAGTGGCTATAGTGAGCGACATTCTTTCTTAGATTTGTGATTCTTAGAACTTATACTAATTCTTCAACAACTATACGAAATTACGGCTAGTAACATGTCCAGGGAGAGCACGACAATAGGGACAAGCACAGTAAAGGGAGGGACGTTACTCTCTCCCAATGTCCCGGGGGGGGGGGGGGGGGGGGGGGGGAAAAAAAACAAAAAAAAGAAAAAAACTCGGTCAAAACGGCTCCAACCCAATAAGTCAACCCCCAATTTTAATCCGACTCCCCGACAACCACAATTGCAACTACGACCGACCGGACCTCACACTTTTCTCAAGTTTCATATACACTTTGTGCTACTCGTGCTTAGCCCTAGCCCAAAAGAAATCACCTTTATCATTCATGAAACAATTATCGAAATAGTTCAAAATTGTCTGATTCCATCAAATAAAGTGTACTTTACATCGCATGTGTGAAGCTAGCACAACATATAATTTTGAGTGCTGCGCTGCTGCGCAGCTAGCTATCAGTACCCCAATGGGTAATATCCCACAA
>JASAND010004126.1:0-22079 GCA_030248195.1 Trissonchulus latispiculum | reverse complement strand
CCCATTCCCACTTTTTTGGGCTTCCCGCCCACTCACTATAAGGTACCCAGAAAATGAGGCTATTTTTACTGCATTTTCTGCAATTTTAGACCTCTTTGGATTCCGCCCAACTTTTTGGTTCCCATCACCCACTAGTTGGGGGGGGCATTTCCCCCACACTTCTCCAATTCCCACCCTCACTTTTTTCGTTTACCCAGCTAAATTTAACTCAATCGATTTCACGAGAGGTAGTTAGAAGAGGGAAAATAAAACTTGAGTTGAGTTAAACAAGTTAGGAGCTAATTTTAACTCTACACCACTCCACTGTACTCTTTCCTAAAACGAGACACTTATTTCAACCAATACCGTTTGGAAGGAGCCGTGGTCAGGGTATTGGAGGACGCCGAGAGGGGAAGGGAGGTGAGAGGAGGTCCAGAAGAGAGTGTACTGCTGCTGCTATAGCCAGAGGACATGGAGGAAGGGCCGTTGCGAGGAGTGCAAAGATTCAGCAAAAGGACGTCGCCCGAATCACGTATCAGGGAGACCACCTGGTCATGACTGGCCCATTTGGTGTCCACTCCGCTCACGGCCACAACATAGTCACCGACCAACACTCCTTCCATCTGCAAGCAAAACACAGCTAGCATAAAAAGTATCTACAGTTTAATGGGCACTAGCAACATTAGGAAAAATATAGAAGCCGTCATGAAACAAGGGAGGGACACTCTGCAAAAGGCAACTGAACAGGCAACTTAGTGTAGACAAAGCAAGCAATACAAGATCGACTCAAGTATAAGTTCAACAATGACCAAAATGCTAAGCCATTTTCCAATTTCTTATTACAGTTTGCACATCCAATTTCCTATTACAGTTTGCACATCCAATTTCTTATTACAGTTTGCACATCCAATTTCTTATTACAGTTTTCACATCCATTTCATAAGAATTTCTTCATTTAATTTCTACTAATTTTTTTGAGCAAACTCAAAGCGCTTCTGCTCAAAAGGCTGCGCAGAACGTACATCAGCTAGACTGCCTCTCTCAACGGCTGAGATGACAACAGGGGCGCCGCCGCGCACGCTGAATCCAAAGCCTGGACTGTACATGAATCGACGCAGCGTCACACGTCGAGGACTCGTCCAATGCTGACGCGCGTTGAACACAGATAAGGGACCCTGCAAGAAAACAACTGATTCTTAGAGCATACATAATCATGAGTGTAGTATGTCCAAAAGTTGTTGACTTTAGCTTAATTTTAATTTAATTTAGTAGTTAACAAAGGTGAATTAAGGGGGGGGGGTCACTTTCTCGCCGATTTTTCGACCATCTCCGATTTTGCTCATTTTCACATATTTTGTAGCCCCATGGGACCTCAAAACAAGACAAGTGCGTTTTGCGAAATATTGCTTCTATCGTTCTGTACAGGCCCTCAAAGGTGACCTCGACATGTGTTAAACATAAGAAAATGAAAAAGTTAGGTTAAAAAGTTTGTGGCAGAAAAATGTTTCGCTGTATAAGAGCCAGAGCTCTGAAACCTTTCCAGAACCATTAAGGACATATTGTAGAGTGCAGCTATCTGCTCTGAAGCTATTCTGTTGAGTATTGGATTTTTGGCGAATTTTTAAAGTCAGAATTTTGGAAAATCGACCATTTTTGGACCACGAAAAACAGGACCTACGGTACTCTTTTGCTTGTCCTGAACGATTGGCAAAAGCTACAGAAACAGTCGATAGATAGCTGCACTCTACGCATAAAACCACGTCATATGAAAGTACTCGCATGCTTCCATCATCTACAGTATGCTCAAAAAACTTGCCAAAAAACAGCAAATTTTGCTAAAAATGGCCATTTTTCATAATTTTCACATTCTTTTGATAATTTCTCACTCATTATGTGGTAAAAATCACCAAACTTGGCAGATTAATTAATATATCCATGTCTGTCACATAATGTGGCCAAAACAAATGCGTCAACATTGAACATGACTGCTGAGGCGGCACCTTTGATCTTTATAGGTGAAAAATGTCAATTTTAAAATTTTTCCAAATATAGACGCATTGGGTATCAGTCGATAGCTAATGGAACGAGGAGCAACTTTTCACATAGAACCATGAGTCTAAAATGTTGTCTGTGCAAGATAACACGACTTAAAGTTATACTGGGCAGTCCTGCAAGGTTAGGTCAGTGCATCACTCAAGCATACATTATGAACGCCTGGATAGCTGGCCTTGAGCCACGTCTGCACTTAAATATTACCTTAGTATAGGCTTTAATTTGGTGCATCGGTTAACCCTGTTTTCGGTCAGGCTTGGTCTCCACCTGACCTTGCAGGGCTTATCACCGGAATTTTCAAGTTTTCCGGCTTTGAACTTGAATAACTCTGTCACAGTTTGATTTCGAACGCTAATATTCTAAGTTGTTTTTGAGAACATATGGGAGCATATTATGTGCCAAAATGAACGAAATCCGTGACTATCGATTTTTGACCAAAGTGACCTCCCCCCCCCCTTAAGTACATACACACAAAGTGTGTTAAGCGTTGTAAATGTTTGCAAAATGAATCAGGTAATATCAAATAAAAGACTTGAAGTGAAGCTGCTTTCAAACATACCAAATCAGCAAATAAATCTCGAACTCGGTATTTTTTGATATCTGGAGCGATTATAGTAGACTGCTGTATGGTTTTCGCTAAAAAAATAAGATTTTTGAATGTTAGAATGACAAAAACCAACTGACAACAAAAAACCGACAACATAATTAATTGCAAACCCTTTCAGCACAAAAGCACAAATTAGCAATCACTAACGCCCTTTTCCTGCAGCGAGTTAAACGAGTTAAGAACTAAAAGTAACTCAATCCTTTTCGCGAATAGGGTTAAAAGTTAACAAGTTAATTGTAACTCGCCTGCAAGGTTAAACGAGCTAAAAAATTAAACTCTACTCTTTTAAATCGCGAGCGAAAAGGCCCTAAACGACAAAACTAAAATTCGCAAACAAATTTAACATTAAGACGGTAGGACAAAATCTGCACCATTAATTCACTTACGCACAATCCCGGCAGCTTCATAAAGGTCAACAAAATCCACCGTTCCACTCAGTTCACTACATTTTAGCTGAATGCTAAAATAGGATGAATAATAAGAGAAATTAGTTATTACAATGAACAGCTTAAAAGTGTCACAAGTATATAACATAGATTATGCTATTTTAGTTGCTTTTCATATGGAACCGATTCACGCAATTACGCATTCTCTCAATTACCTTTTATAAAATAGCGTAGTATCAAGAAATTGGCGTACCTATCATGCAGTTTTGTCAGAACCCGTTGGAGGGATGGCAACCCTTCTAAACTCTTGGACAGAAGCAGAACGTCCATTGCCTCCTCATGAACAGTCAATGCTTCACGAATCTGAACTTTGGCTACAACAAGAACACATAGCTTCGTAGTTTCATTTTACTGTGTACAAACATCTGTTGTGCATCTTTCTTTCTTTCGTTTATAATCTTGTATTATTGTACTCCAACATTTCGACCCACGCTGGTATATTCCTTAAGTCGTTTAAGTCGTTTAAGGTGGTGATTCCCTTTGGTCACATAAAGTTTGCACCATCATTACTCATTCATTACTTGGAGTTAGGGTTGTGCCACTAAGAAATTTCTCGGGCCGGGCTCGGGCTCGGGCCGGACTGATTTCTCGGTTCGGGCTCGGTTCGGGCTCGGGTCAGCCCGAGCCCGGCCCGAAGCCCGAGGCCCGAGTCAAGGCCCGAGCGGCCCGAACCGATTCACGGCCCGAGCAGCCCGACCAGCCCGAGCGGCCCAAACCGAGTCACGGCCCGAACGGCCCGAGCAGCCCGAGTTGCTTCAGAAACTGGAAAAAGTACTCACCTTATTGATTACTTATTTACTTTGTTTTTAAAATATTTAAAGAGCACCATGTTCTATTTTTCAACAATTTGTAGTCTACATTAGAGACATTCACTCAGGCCCGTAAGCCCGGCCCGGCCCGGCCCGGCCCGCGGGCCGGGCCGGGCCTAAGGTGGAACGGGCCGGGCCGGGCCAGGCCGAGGTAAGAAAAATTTGGGTGCGGGCCTAATTTGTAGACTCTACATACCTTTGTAGTAACAAGTAATAGCAAGTATGTAATAGCAAAGCAGGAATCAAATGCGAAGTATTATTGATACCTGATACCTGTAATTGCACAAAGAGGCATAACTAAGATGAAGTTCTAACTCATAATAGCTTTGATGTGTACTATGTAGTGCCAAGAATATTTTTTTCCGCAACCACCGTGTTGCAGTAACCTGATAGAATGGCCCGAGCGGCCCGAATAGCCCGAACGGCCCGAGCGGCCCGAGTAGCCCGAGCGGACCGAACGGCCCGACTCGGTTCGGGCCTGTGGACCTTCTCGGTTCGGGCTCGGTTCGGGCCGCAAGAATTATTTTTCGGGCCGGGCCGGCCCGGGGCCGGCCCGAGCCCGAGCCCGAACCGAGCCCGAGGCCCGATTCACGGCCCGAGCACAACCCTACTTGGAGTTAAGAAGCCATTTTTATATCAAAATGTAGCTTGACATTTTCTCTTTTTAATGCACGCCACGAAACTAATGTTGCTTTTCTAAAATATTTTTAACACATTTTAGAAGAAGTATAATTTTCCAGAATTTTTGCAGACTCAAGTGAATTTTTTCAAGCGACATCAGTTATATCATTCGATACCTCCATCCAATAGCTGGGGACGATTTTTTATTTATTGTGAAATCGCTCTTCGTTACGGAGAAATAAGCTGAAATGTGTGCGTAACCTGGATTTTGCCTACTTTTTTCAAATTTGTCAAGCGATAACTTTAGCTAGAAAGCAGCAATCGGGGCAACTAAAAAATCGTCCCTGGGTATATTTGTGCCGAACACATTTGTTCAGTAGCAGCCCTCCAGATTGCATGGTGAATGCTCCACAATCTTTGGAAGAAATTGGTCGTGTTTTTGCAAAAACTACATTTTTTATGATAGCAGCCTACAGGATAGCAGTTGGAAGACGATCATGCGTCGGTTAATTTGTCCCTGTGAGACCTTCAGATCGACGCCCTTAGTTTGATTTTACGGCTTGCGTAGTTCAAGAAATGTTGGATTATTTGATTTCTGCAAAAATGGCAAGTTTTCGACGCCAAAACAAGAAAATCGGCTATATCTCACGGTAGAGGAAAGCTAGAAACTTGCTTTAAAAAGCAAAAATGTTAAGCTCAATGAGATCTTTCGAATGAATATAGTCATAACTGTATAGCGGGTGCCAAACGTTCAGAAATTGGGAAAAACCACTCTAACCGGAAATCTCGAATTTTTGAATCGGCATTGCGCGGAGGGTGTTAGAACGCTAAAAGAACTTATTTCGGAAAGTTTCATCAAATTTCATCATGCTTTACGCCACCAAATAACAATATGTGCCCAAAAGGAATCACCACCTTAAGTAGAAGTTGGTTTCACAAAAACCACTTCGTTTAAGTTAAGCCGTTTAAGTACTTTTTGTGAATCGACCCTTTGTCTAACAATTTATGAAGATTAAGTAGGGTAAGGGTGGCAGCACAGAGACAATCTTCCATTTACTCTTTCCCTGTTGACAGTGGCCTCCCTTTGAGGGTAAGGAAAGATTTGGTCTAGCCAAAGCAACAACACAAAGGGATTTGCTTGCATTTCCCCAATGAGCAGTACAGACTTTATCCAAAAGCAAGCCAAAGGTTAAAAATGTCATATATAAATATTTAAAAGCACAGGGAGGACACTCTGCAAAGTAGCGCGCAACAAACTGAATTATATTTCGTTTAGTTAAGACCGTTCAGCGTTAGCGACTAAACGCCAAGACCAGTGAAGTAGTGAGCAATGGCTTTGCAGTGATGCTGCTTTAGAGCAATCAAGTCTCGCCGATAACCTTTGCTTACCCAGCAGCCGTCTTTCAACACTGCTGTCAGGCAACTGAGCAATCCAGGGATCGGGAACTCGACCAGTAGAACAGCCGACCTCACTCGCCAGAATCAGATCAGGATTCTTTCGCCGAAAGTGACTGCGAAACATCAGCTGCAGATTTGAGGGGACGACTGAAACAGAAAGAACACGGTGAGCAAAACAGATGCCCCGTTTTATGTACAATCACAAATATTGCAAAACAGCAAAACAATTGCATAATGGAAATACAATTCGAGGTTCAGTGCTCCATCTAGACGAATGATCATTGTTTTAGCGACTAAGAAAACCGACATAGTCAATTCAACCACTGCTCGAGTAGCTCAGCGAAAAATACAATATTTACAACAAAGTAGGAACTCTGGTTCTGCGTATTTTCAACGTAGATGAACAGAGACTTTCATTAATTTATTACTACTCATGATGTAACAACAGCAAAATTACGGCGTACCGTTTTTCATTGCTAAAACGCCAAGACCAGTGAAGTAGTGAGCAATGGCTTTGTAGTGATGCTGCTTTATGGCAATCAAGTCTCGCCAGGATTGCGGAAGGGATTCCACTTCCTTACTGGACGCTGCCATGCGATAGCCCAATTCTTCATAGATAGCGCCTACCTAAAATAACAAAACATAAAAAAGGTAAAGCAAAACAATAAAAATACCAAACTGCATAATTTGCACAATTTGAAGAAACCGTTTAATTTCAACCATCCTTAAAGAAAAACCCAATGGTATTAATTGACAGGCGACACTTCGCAAAAGCACTAACCTGAGCCGCTTCTCCAGCCACCGAAAAGGCATCCGTAATGGAGACACGAGAGGGATGTCGTATCAAGAATCTGAGATAAACACACTCCTGAGCTTGAGCCTAAGTAAAAAAGGAACCTACTATATTGTTGAACACATTTGGCACATGTCCTCACATACACAGATCAAAAACGCAGGTTTATGTTTCTGTACTAGACTAATGAAATCTGAGTTGCAGATTTTGCACTGATTAACCATGCAACGAAAGCATTATGTCAAAAATGTAAATATTATTTTCGCAAGGAATATTATTTAATACTAAACTACATATTTTTATACTTTAACTGATTTTTTGAACTTTCCACACTTACAATCATTAGGCACATCAGAACGTCCAGAACGGCCCACTGCATGTCCAGACTGGGAGCGTGGGAGAAATTCTCCTTCAAATGCTGAAGCACACCAGCGCAGCGACAGAAACTGTCTCCAGCCTCCGACAGACTGTCAGAACTGTTACGCTCCTTAAAAGTATAATGATAAAAAGAAACCATTACTCAAAAATCACTTAATTTAATTAAACTAAAATTAACCCAAAATTTATTTTACTATTTTTTCTGCTTAACCTCTACGACTGGCTTACTTTTGTCGTTTACTGAAAAAAAGATGATGGAGAGCACAACAGACAACCGAAGATATCCCCTACCCTGCGAAGTCTCCTGGCTCAAAAAGGTGACCATTTCCTTTACAGCTCTTAGAATGAGTAAGCAAATACGTACGTGTTTAGAGGCAACCTGTGAGTATAACGCAGCAGCATTGAATAACACACTGGCTCGCTCAAAAGCAACTGATCTTTGAACAGCCGGCGTTCCTGAGAGGGTATCGTACCTAAAAGACGTACATATATGTATAGTGAAACAATGCAGAAATAAAAATATAAGGCAACACAGATAAACTAATACGAACTAAACTAAGCTAAACTCCTCAACGTATAACTTTTGCTTGACGCCAGTACAGCTGATTCGATTGTGACTCACTTATACTCAGCTGGGAAACTAAACGAAAGGCTGTGGATTCCCAACATAAATTTAGGTACGATATTTGCGGCTTTGGTGGCGTAAGACTAATTTCACTCCGGTTACTACACAGCATCAAATTTACTTTAATTTAACTCATAAAATGGTACCAACCATTCGAAGAAAATCCCGTTTTGTCGATCAGGGGAGAAAAATCGCTTGTCCACATAGTAAAGGGTGTTGAAGTATTCCAGCAACAACTGAACACCATTTAAGCTTCTTGGAGGACAGCGAATGTTCTAGAAAAGAAATATTATAACAATAAATCAGAAGCGATGACTGTCCAATTCTAATGTCACGTATACATTACCAGGTAAAAAAGTGCATGTCACAAAAGCCACAAGCAGGAAAGGTCTGCGAAATCTATCAGAAAGCGCTGCTAGGCATAACAGCTCATGGCACTGTAATTTACACTGTAACTTGGCGTATATACTAGGTTGTAAGCTTAAGAGATCACACCACAACGAATCTAAACTAATAGCTAACCTTCCTCAGTTCAATAAACTGACGAATGGCCACAGTATACTTTGCAGGATCCTCTGAATAATGTTCCAAGATGAAGTCCTGAAATACGATGAAACAATCAATCAATAAATGAAGTCTACACATACTGTATTAATTTACTGTGAGTTTTCAATGCTAACTCTTCATTTCGTACGTAATTACGTAATTTCCAGTCACTACTACGATTTATTCTTCAACAGTATATAGCTAAGTTCAAAAGTAACTGTTTATTATTCATCCGACTGATTACAGTCCGAATCTCAAAATCTTCCTATCCAGTGTTTTCTCGTCCAGAAAAAACTAGGGACTTAAACAACAAAGAGATAAAACAAATATGTAAATCCGTTTCCTCAGTACGTGAAATACTGCAGTTTACTGGAAGTGACACCTTTTTCATGCCCGTATATTTCATATCAAACTGTTACTGTTTACTTAACTTGAAACGGAAACCGCACATACACATAATCAAATCTGTAAACAAACACTATTACGTAGACGGCTGCTACAGAAGAAATGCATTAGACGCTAGGCTAGCTTGATCTACTTAAACTTTCAATCAGATTAACCTCCTCATCTCAAATCTGATACTCAACCAAGTCAAACAGTACACTCAAGTCTAAAGTCTATGAAGACATCACTACAGTGCGTACTGCGCAAATAAACAAATGTAGACCTTACACGTTGTACGTACAATGCATAAAGTAGCTTATTTTATTGCAATACGTAGTATATATGTGGTAGCAAGATAGTAAAATTGGCGAGATAGTTATCTTGCTAAGAGTTTGGCAAGATAGTTATCTTGCTAAAATTTTAGCAAGATAACTATCTTACCAAACTCTTAGCAAGATTACAATCTTGCCAAAATTGTTGGTAAAATAGTAATTGTCTTTATTGCTGCTGAAATTATATTTGTAAAAGAAAATGCATAGAATTTGCATTATTGCGAATGTAACTAAGTATATAACAATTATTATTACGTCATGATTATGAAAATTGCTGACTTGAAATGAGACTATATAGAAAAAGATTGAAATTCTAAGTATGTGCATTCTGAACTAATTGTGTGAAATTCGTCTTAGCGGTAAAATTGATTGATTTTTGTATTTTTCGCAGTTAACTTTGAAATAATATATCAAAATATATTCTCCTATGCAATTTCTAACTTTAGCGTTTCGATTACCAATATTAATTCAGCAGTGATACAGAGAACAACGGTTAGTTTTTAATTTTTGCGAAAGTTCCCCCCTTGCATTAAACTCATTAAACTGCATAAACAGTTTATACTAATGACGGGTCTTTCCCATTATCCCCCCATAGCTTCGTAGAAGTACTGAAGATGCACACTTTGACGGATTGAGTTGAAATTTGGTAGGGGTAGGTTTTCGGACCTGCTGATTTCAAAAATGCAAAAATTTTAAAATTTTTAAAAATTTTTAAAAATTTTAAAATTTTAGTTTGGTAAGGGGGGACCAAGGGGAACCGAAAAATTTTTTGTCTTCGATTTTGCTGAAAAGATGTATATAAGGGGTTTCGGGGACGTAGAACACGAATCTGAAATCCGTTTTTCGATCCAGCTTTTCGTTAGCTCAGGCTAAGCTTAGAACTTTAGCTTATATTATATATACCAAACTAAAATTTTAAAATTTTTAAAAATTTTTAAAAGTTTTAAAATTTTTGCATTTTTGAAATCAGCAGGTCCGAAAACCTACCCCTACCAAATTTCAACTCAATCCGCCAAAGTGTGCATCTTCAGTACTTCTATGAAGCTATGGGGGGGATAATGGGAAAGACCCCTAATGACTGCCTTTGTTCCTAATTGAAGACACCTTTGATACTAAAACTGGTAAGATGACTATCTTGCTAAATTCTCGTAAGATTACTATTTTACCAACGATTTTGGCAAGATAGTAATCTTGCTAAATTTCGTGGCAAGATAGTTATCTTGCTAAAATTTTAGCAAGATAACTATCTTACCAAACTCTTAGCAAGATAACTATCTTGCCAATTTTACTATCTTGCTACGACATATATACCTACTGCGAGAAACTTAATGATGTGCAATCGTAGTAGAACCATACAGAGCCCGCAGGAAAGGTTAGTGTTCCCCATTCTCCATCCCCTCATTATTTAACACTGCTGTAGCACCAATCCTCACTTGTCGAATCAAGAATTTTGAGTAAAATTTTTGGAAAATTTTTTCTGTGTCGAAGGAACCATTCATATAAATATCCACACAACCCTAGATTATATACCTACCGTCAACAAAGCTACTTTCGAAACCTAACAAAAGCCTAAAGATTTGTAAACAGCTTCGCACAATTTACGATATATACTCACGCAATAGAAAATTTCCTTAGTGCAAAAATTATTCTCTAATTTTAAAATTCTCACATTAACTACAGCTGCTGGGCAACTCAACCGTATTCTGATTTTCCAGCATCCCCAGCCACCCACCCATCAAATAAACAGTACTGCAGTGTACTGTCAAGACAACCTAGGGTTGTGCGGATTATAAATGGTTCCTGTGACACAGAAAGAAATTTTCAATAAATTTTAAGCAACGTTCTACATTATTGTATACCGAGTATTGAGTGACGATGTGGTGCTGCAGCATTAGTTAAGCGTACTTGAAACGAGACGGTGAAGTCGATGGCTTTTGATTCCTTCAGTCCAAGGGCAATGAATGGAATGTCATCCTGTGCTCTAAAATGAAAATATGCACCTGCATTACACACCTAAGCATTACACCTACCCCAGAGTACTTATGCAATAGCACTATACAATGACAACATACTCAAGTTACAACATAGTAACAAATGACAATAAATCCTACCGGCATCAACGGGTTGTCGCAGCCATTTTCCTTTTATCAAAGGGCGCAATTCAAAACGCGTCATTTGTTCCTCTTATATACGGCCAAAACTCAGTTTGGTACATTTTCACTTTTTGGTTATATTGCAATTTTTTTCTACTCGTTTAGGGCTTTCAAATGAGTACCATATTGACTACTTTTGAGACAATTGTTAAAAATTCGGGTTTTCCGGGAATTATATACCGGATTTTCAGTTTTTCGGCTATAACTTTCGCTAGAAACATTTCCGGAATATGTCGCAAGAAGGAAAGTTGTTCAGCTCGACGAGCTCTTTCATTTGAGTACCATATTGACCACATTTGGAGAAATTTTTCAAAATCCGGAATTTTCCGGGTCGAATATCTCGAAATCCGGAAATTTTCCGGAAATTTCGATTTCAGTTTCGAAATCAGCGTGGCCGACTTACCCTATGACCAACTTTTGAGCGAAATCGGAGACAAAAAGTTTTTAAGTCCAAAATCCGGGTTTTCGTGATTTCCCGGATTTTCAGTTTTTCGGCTATAACTTTCGCTAGACGCATTTCTGGAAAATGTCGCAAGAAGGAAAGTTGTTCAGCTCGACGAGCTCTTTCGTTTGAGCACCATATCGACCACTTTTAAAGAAATTTTTAAAAATCCGGTATTTTCCGGGCCAAATATCTCGAAATCCGTAAATTTTCCGGAAATTTCGATTTCAGTTTCGAAATCAGCGTGGTCGACTTACCCTATGACCAACTTTTAAGCAAAATCGGAGACAAAAAATTTTTACGTTTCCCTTGGTCCCCCCTTACGATTTTTAAATTTCCGGGAGCCGCCATTCCCGGAATCCGGGAGATATCGGGCTGCCCTTACAAACGGGAGCACTTCAGGTCACCCTACAACTATGGTGAGAATTTCAGCCCGATCGGTCCAGCCAATCTCGAGAAAAAGGGGGGGACACAAATGTTGACCGGAATAATAAATAAATAAATAAATAAATAAATAAATAAATAAAGAAACTTAGCCATATCAAAGGGTTGTCTTTTTTTAAAAAAAAATGCGACAACCCAACAACATACTCAAGTATATAAACTCAACTAAATCTGCCCCACCACTTTACCTTTAATTTAGCTCAATGATAGCGTGAAAGTATAGTCAAGCGGGGAAAACCCACTTTTCAGGTTTTTGGCCAGAACTTTTCACTAGTTTGAGATATTGAAATACTGACTATACATACAGCTAGGCCTAGTCGGAAGCTTTCTTATGAGCTATAGAACACATCTCTAGGAGGGTGCGCCGTTAGTGAGAAAAATTGTCCCAAACTGGCGGGAAAAAACCCAATGCGGGGAAAAACCCCATATGCGGGGGGAAAACCCACACCGAAATTTTTTGGCAAGTTGCCAGGAGCATTTCTAACCGTTCCAAATGAAAAAACGGGTTGTTTTTAGTATATATAGCGCATCAAACTATATTAGCTTTTGTTTGAAAAATTGAGGTCATAGTGACTTTTGAAAATTTGGTATGTTTAACACATAAACATAGGCAAATTTTGGAAATTTTGTAAAATTGTGTGTTTTCGGTAGTTTAAGCATCCTATCGTGTAGAAAACGTGTTATCCTGTATTTAGAGCCAAACTAGACCCATTTTAAGGCAAAAATAAGCATTTTTGGCTAAAATTCAAATATTGGCTTGAAATGGCCCCATGTCCGATTTAGACCCTCTGGACCATCCATAACAGAACGAACCCAGGTAAAACATACCAATTTAATCTATATATAGGCTCTATTAAACAAATGTATGTATTAGTTTGACCTTTCCTGCTAATGCTTAGAAAAATATTCAATTTTGAAAAGTGGGTTTTTCCCGCCAACTCCAGGTCACAACCAGGTCGCACCGGAGGGGTTAGAGCGGTGTGGCATATATCACCATGAAGCGCAACAGATGCCCTACACATAAATACAATCCACTTTGGTCTAGGTCTTTCCAGTACTTCAGGGCGGCCAGGCAAAGTTTGCCAAATTTCGGCACTTGGACAGACAATAATTTTCGAAAATTTCAAAGTCCCTAAAAATTTGCAGGGAAGCAGCGGGAGCGACAATAATACAGCCTCCACGGTTATTTTTGATGCTCTTCAGGATAGGCTATTAAAATCCTATATAGCTCTTACAGGTAAGCCTACACTGGAGGTGGGTTATTTTTCCCGCATTGGCGAGTGGGTTTTTCCCGCTTGACTATATATATATATACATTCCAACATATATATGACTGAGTGTAAAAAAATTTACAAAAATTAGTTAAGATTTCCAAGGAGCGACACCAGGTTTTTGTCATTGATCCTGTTGAAACTTTGTATATGATAGGGGTTTTCTGGATCGCAGAACTCAAATCTGAAGCACGTTTTTTCGATCCAACTTTTTGTTAGTTCAGTTTCATAAGCTAAAGAAGTAAATTTAATAAGCGTAACTGAACTAACGAAAAGCTGAATAGAAAATCTGACTTCACATTCGTAATTTAACACCTGAATAACCGCTATATATACACCATGTTTCTGCGACAGATGACAAAAACTTATTGTTCCCCTTGCACACGCTTGCCGAACTTAAAAATTAATTAATTAAGAATTTATTACCAATCAATCAGATATGACTTGTTCTTATAATGTTGTAGCTAAATTGGTCGGGTCTTTTCCAGATATTACCCCCGCTCCACTCAAAATTCTTAAAACTTGACCAATTGAGCTGAAATTTGGTATGGGTATATATGTTTTCGCCCACGCAGAGTTCAAATATCGCAAAATTTTTGATTTAGCGAGATTCTAGATTTTTTAGCTATTAATTTTTTTATTTAGCGAGATTTTTTCGATTCGCAAAGGCGCAGCATAAACTTACAACCTAAGACTACAACTTTAGCTTATATCAAGCTAACGAAAAGCTGAATCGAAAAACGGACTTCAGATTCGTATTCTGCGACCCAGCAAACCCCTATATGCAACTCTTCAGCGATATCGGCGACAAAAGATTTTCGGGTTAACTTGGCTGGCTTATTTTTACTGGGGGGGGCCCACTCGGCAACCTCCCCCCCATTCGAGGTTCCCCCCATAAATCTTTACCTCCCCCCCCCATAACCCAAAAAATTGCCAGATTTCACCAGTTTTACCCTAAATTTTCAAAAATTTTTCCGGCTTCGCCGGAATTTTAACGAAATTTTCGCTATTTTAGCGCAAAAAACACCTAAAATTAGTCATTTTTTAGCGATTTAGCGAATTTTTACACAAAAAACGTAAAAATTAGCAAAATTTTATCCAAAAATGTCACCCCCATTTTTGGTGAGCCCCCCATCGATGGGGGGGCAACTTTGAGCCCCCCCCCCCATAAATTTTGGCCTAAAAATAAGCCAGCTTGGTCCCCCCCCCTTGCGAATCGAAAGCGAAAAAATCGAATCTCGCTAAATAAAAAATGTTGCGATATTTGAGCTCAGCGTGGTCGAAAACATACCCATACCAAATTTCAGCAAAATTGGTCAAGCTTTGCTAAACTTTGCGACAAGAGAACCCCGCTAATTGAGAATGTTTACTTCATCCCATAAATCCTAAATGTTTTCTAAATATATATCAATGCGTTCTGTGTGTTTTGCACCATAACGTTGTTTTAAGGTATCGCCGATTTGTAGCTTAGACAGTTTCCTGTAAACTTTCTGTTCCTGGCCAAGAATAATTCAAAGCCCGAACAAAAATCGACCTAAGAAACTTAGCTAACCTAACAGTTTTTCAGGCTAAGTAGTACTCTAGGAAACTATATATGCATAGGTATATATTACTACAAAACCCACGTCTGCTATACATATATATACATACACAGACGCCTATATGCATGCACAGCAGATATATCGCTGTCAATCATTTCCAACAAACTGTCATTTTCTCATGTAAAAACCCCCAAGTAGAAAAAAGTTAGCACAATAAGGTTCCTGTCTTATTCATTCAATTGTCGTTCTGTGTTTTTTTTTGCGAAAAAAACTGCGAAATTCCGCACTTTTTTTGAAAATTCCGCAACTTTTTTCGGAGCTCTGCGTAAAGTTCCGCAAAAAATTTTAGCCTCGAGTAGAAATTTTCAGCTATTTCTGATAATAAATCCACGTGTTTCCGGTACTTTTTGCAGAAAATTTCAAAAAATCTTCGCGCCTTCGGCGCGTATTTTCGTATTGTAGACACCTTTCAGTCTTATGACAGGACTCTTGTCCGAGATATGTAGAATATATACTTTGTAGTGAAAGCTTATCCAATGAAATTCTTTTCGCATAAACTAATTTTCTAAAATACCTGAAGAAGTACGCGCGTATACATAGTAACCACTCTGAAGTATGCATTTGTTTAACAAAGTCGTGGATATACGTACTTACATATATACGTACTCGTACATAACCTGTTTAGACACCAAACTGCACAAGAATAACCCGAAATCTTTGCTAAATCGCTCGAAAAAATAGATTTTCAAGCTTGAATTTTCGGTAACATCTAGCTTTTGCTTGAGGCTGTCACCCCCAGCCTTTTTAAAATCGTGCTTTTTATCTTGGCGTTGTGCTTCATTATGATTGCTCTGTTCTTTCTATTTTTACTATTTTTCTGAAATCTTTCAATCTGCTTTTAATTTTAAAATGTTGTATATAAATGTTCCCAAACCAATTTTTATACTAATTTTTCCCTGTGGCAGCTTTGGTTTTTCTGGCTGCCGAAATCAAAATTTTGACTGTTTCTATTAAGGATTTTTTTACGGTTTTACAAAATTTTCTCAGCTTCTGGGGGCTCCGCACCCCAGACCCCCCGCATTTTCACCTGTAACTTTATATTCTTGTCAAAAACATACGTATATACATACACATGCTTCGACTTTGGAAAAATAGTTGTATATAACTTGGTTATACTGTTCGTTAAGTGTTAAAAATGCGTTCAAATACAACATAATAAAATTCATTAGTTATCATTGCACAACTAAAAAATATGAATTTCGCAATTTTTTGCGAAGTTCCGCAAAAAATTTTGGAGGACTGCGTAAAAGTTCGCAAAAAGTTTCGACGAAAAAAAAACACAGTTGTCGTTCATAATCTATCTCAGGAGAGACCAGTTTGTGTTTTGTTACAGGGAATTTGTTTAGGTATGCGCGCAATAACTTGTCAAATGCCTGCGTACACAGACGCCCTACCCTGCCACTCTCAGAAGTGCAATTAAACAATTGTTACAAAGAAAGAATTGTCGCTGAAAAGTGCTGTAAAAACAGCGACAAAAGAAACGAAAATAAACAATGTCAACACAATGATACAGGTCTAAAGAGCAAGAATGACGCACAACTATATTTTGTGTGTGTGTGTGTGTGTGTGTGTGTGTGTGTGTGTGTGTGTGTGTGTGAAATTTTCTTTTGGGCCAAGGGCCAGGCCGGGCCGAATTTTGTCAGCTAGCGGGCCGGGCCGGGCAGGGGAAGAGCAATATTTCGACCCGTATTCATCTCTACTATGTAAACAAACACCAGGCTATATATAATGTGTATTCGGAAAAGGGCTATTTTCATCTGGATGCATACACATTGTGCACAATTTAGGCAAAACTAAACAGACTGACTGGATTAAAATTTTGGGTTGGTACATTTTAACACTCTTCACCCATCTGTGCAGAATTTAAAAATTCAAAATGTATAAATTTTTGAATCTTGTAAGAAGGAGCAACCGGACACAAGCACAATATATATTGTTGACATCGACATCATTAAGCTGAATCGAAAAAACGGATCCAGATTCGAAATCAGAGTTATTATACGTATATAGTGATGTGCGTCAAAAAATTTTTGCATTTTTGAAATCAGCAGGCCCGAAAACCTACCCTACCAAATTTCAACTCAATCCGTCAAGGTGTGCATCTTCAGTACTTCTACGAAGCTATGGGGGGATAATGGGAAAGACCCTATTAACCTCAATTAACTTCCAGAGATCCAGAGCTCCGACTGTCCGCTCGGACCAGAGCTCCGGAGCGGGCCAATTTTTTGACGCACATCACTATATACGTATAATAACCTAATAGCACATTTCACGGGGATACAATACAAATAAGGTTACCATAAAATTTCAAGCAGTTTTGAAATCGTTAAAACAATTTTTAAAAAATTTTGTCTGAGTGTCGAGACCTTCAAAATAGTATTTTCTGGTCCAATTCTTGGTTAATATTATCCTCCATTTATAACTCTCTTATGCTCACAATGGGCGTAAACTGATGACTGCCAAATCCTCGCAAAGAAGCGTTCGATGCTGTTTCAGTGACAGACGAGGAGACTGGGATGACGGTTCCAGAATGCCATAGATTCGATCGGATTCAGATCTCAGATCAACTGTCTTCAGCTGATAGGAATAAGCTGAGCTGGCCGAAGAATTATCCGCCGAATCAGAACCAAAGCTTATCATAAATGCTGTGATAAATTCGAATTTAAATAGTATTGATACGTAGTAATCAGACACGCATGTCTTCTATCAGTGTTTGGTTGCCTTCATCGATTTAGGACAGACTAGATAATTAAACGTAACTGGAGAATATCACTGATACAAATAACAACGCAAGTACGTATATAAGCGTAGACGGCTAAATAAAACTAAAACATTAAAACAGAGAGCAATTGCGCAGCACAAGAGGGATCTATTAATTTCAGCGGCGTATGTATATAACCTTATTTCAAAAACATCCCGCAATATTATATATATTGTTGTCATATGAAATCAAAACCGTATCCATAGTTTGTCGTCTGCATAATTATGCTCAATCGTGAAGAAAAAGGCTTTCATCCAAATTACACTCTTTTAACGAGTTCACTGGCTAAGCCTCCTCCCCTCCGACTCAAAAATCAGTGCGGAGAGTGGAGGGAGACACCAAGACAGAACAACGTGAAAGTTCGGCTAATCCAAACAAATTTAGGTGTATAACCCACCCTTTCTGTTCAGATTTTCTCAGAAAATTTCAAAGATTGATGTACGTATCTCGAAAGCTGTTTAGAAGCGCCAAAGGTCCAAATGTACGTATGCAAGTCAACTGGTCTACCTACGTACGCATATATACATCCAACTATAAAGTTCTTTCTTCAGGTACACAGGAACAAGGCAAGGCAAAATAAACTAAACCTTGGAACGAATTACCCCTTTGTCAATTTCAAAAAAATTGCTCTACGAATTTGCAACCCCAAATTTCACTTCTGTAGCAAACCAAAAGAAATCATAAGCACGTATACGTAGCTAAGCAGGGAATATATATACTTATATATACTACTGAAACCAAATATGTATTCAATTTATTTTCCTTGTGCCTAATGGGCCATATCTACAAACTGAACGGATGCAGAAATTTTAATTCCATCAAGGGGAAAGCTACATAAAAGCCCAAACACAAGAAAGAATTATGTTTCAATGCCTACTCACTCCCTTGTTCCTACACATTCTTCCATCTACGTATATATATATATATATATATATATATATATATATATATATATGTGTCGATGTTGCTATATTTTGAACAGTTAAAATATTAAATCAATGCTTTATTCATTCAAATAATTTCTATAAATTTGTTCATTCAAATTTTCAATATATAGTAAAGCAAATCTGCGTAAACTTACCCATATATTTTGTTTTAATTATTAAATTGGGTAAGAGGGTTTTGACCCCGACCTACAGCTTATATATAAATGATAGCTGTAAAGCTGTACGTATGGCAGCAAGAATTAATTAAGCAAGCAGCTTTTGTTTTTGTATATAAATAGTTCAATTTTTTATAAAAGAAGTTCAAGGGTACACGAAAATATTTGAAGTACCGATATATTTGAAAAAGGTAATACATTCCTATTAAAATGTATATACTAGCAAAAATTATGCTCTATAGGCATTTCTGTGTGTATATATATATTGCAAATTCTTAATTATTATATACTTACGCATTATATATATTATTATTAAATTAAATGCTGTGTTATTATATATATATTATTTGCCTTGATTTGGAACCATAGGAAATGTCGACGGGATGGCAAAATTACTAAGGAGAAAGATAAAATAATAATTTTCGCACTAGGAGATAATACCTCGATTTGCTAAACTTTTGAATTCAATTTTAATAACTGCTTTAAACTTTCCAGGTTAATCTACAACATACGTTATTTTCCAAATTTAACAAAATGGAAAGCCAAGTTTCTAGCATTTTGATGGAAATACAGCAGAAACTACATAGCAGTGAAATTTGAGAAAATTTGGCATCACAGAGAAAATAGAGAACTATATATTTGCCAAACTATCACAGTCCACTGTTTAAATTTTGTTTAGATAATTTAAAATTACTTTAACCTTACTTTATTACATATATCTTTAAAAAACTCCGGCTCCGGCCACCTTGCCTCCGGCTCCGGCTAGCCGGAGGTGCTAACTCCGGCCGGAGCCGGAGCCGGATCCGATCCCTAGTATATATATATATAGACGAACCCGTTTCACGTAATACGTATATATATACATACAAATCTAAATTACGTGTACACCTGTAATATACCATCTTGAATAACATTTCATCAAACTACACTATTGAGAAATTTTACTGGTGATCAAATCTAATTTGCAGACATTTTGGGAAACAGGCAATAAAAGTCTGAAAGCGCTATGGCGACAAAAGCTATCCCATTACGTTATGAGATGAATATAAAAAAGAAAATTTCCTCTTACAACAGAACGGTTGGATAACCTTTTGAATCATCGAAAGGTATCTTGTGCAAAGTTACAAACACAGCCTGTTGTATGTGACAGTAACAACTTTTCTGTGAACACCGAAGATCGGATATATGAGACGGAAGGGTGTGATGGCCGTGCAGTCCTTCATTGACCAGCTTCCTCCCATGAAACCCCCCCCCCCCATAACCCGTAAAATATCGAAGGTCTTTCCCATTATATATATCCCCCCACAGCTGACTCGAAAATCCGAAGACGCACAATTTGACGGAGAGTTGAAATTTGGTAGGGGTAGGTTTTCGGACAGGACCAGCTGATTTCAAAAATGTAACAATTTTAAAATTTTAAAAAAGTTTTTAAAAATTTCATAATAAATTTTAGTTGGTAGGGGGGATTGAAAAATTTTTTATCCATGATTTTTTAAAAGCCAGCATACAAGGGTTTTCTGGGGCGCTGATCACGAATCTGAAATCCGTTTTTCGATTCAGGTTTTCGTTAGCTCAGCTTGATCCCCTTGGTCCCCCCTTACGTACCAACTAAAGTCTTAAAATTTTTAATAAGTTTTTAAAATTTTTACATTTTTGAAGTCAACAGGTCCGAAAACCTACCCCTACCAAAGTTCAACTCAATGCGTCAAATTGTGCTTCTTCGGATTTTCGATTCAGCTATGGGAGGGGATAATGGGAAAGACCCAATATCGAGTTACATATATTACATTTTATCTTAAATTTTCGAAAATTTATGCAGCATTTTAAATAATTCCGCTGTTTGAACTTAAAAACGCCTCAATTACGTAGCTATTTTAGCCGCTTCTATACATAAAAACACAAAGCCTGCGCAAAAAGTTTTCAAAATTATATGCCTCCGTTGCGGGCGAGCCCCCCCAACAGAAAATCGTCTAAATAGGACATGACATCGAACATACAGATGGAACGTTTGAAGACACTCAAAACACAAAACTGAAATGATAACACATATATATAGATAAACCCGGAGATGGAGTTGAGAGTCGCAACTTTTGGATTTAAGTTAAACCTGATGATTATATAAACGATTGTTACAAAATAAACTGCTAAAACTTAACAAGAGGCTGCAATATTCTACCATAGTAAAGCCAATAATACCAGTCATTCGAATATTTTAAACGTAAAATTTTAAAATAACTTCATCAATCATCATTTTAAATAGACATGTCAGAGTTGCCTTGAAAAATAGAGAACGATTATAAAAAGAGTCGAGTATAAAAATCGCGTCAGCTGATAAAATTTGACAAAAAGTACAAAAATACAATCTATCCAATATCCAACGAGCGCGCCAGTAAAATGCTGGGTTTTCTTTAGATAGTGGTTGAGTGGGGACGCCCTTTTGGTCCCCCCACTTTTTTGGACTTCCTCGAAACTCACTAAGGTGCCCAGAAAATGCCAGATTTTAAGCATATTTGATCAAAAATTTCAAAATTTTTCCGGCGTCGCGTTTTGGTCAAAAATCGTCTATTTTGGTAACAAGACTTGATTTTGAGCACTTTCGAGCGTAGTTGTAGCGGTCTACGTAGAAACACGCAATTTTTACGCTGTTTTTAGCATTTTAACCCATTTTATTCCCCCTCCTCTCACTTTTGGTCTTCCTCCCACTTTTTTGGCCTAGAGAAAACTCAAAAATGTATGTGAATAGTTAAAATTATAAATCCCTAAGCCTTGAAAAACAGACAACAATTATCAGCTAAAATTAGACTACTTTGAAATAATTGGATAATGAAACAGAAAATAAAACAATAAATGCATTTAGCTTGGCAACGTAGTTGACATATAACTGCAAATCATACGAACACCAATTTGTAAAAGAAAAACCATTCAAAAATCGTGCAACAAACGGTCACGCCATTCTAGTAGAAACTCTACTAAATAGTCGGAAAATCAGTCTCAAACAGGGAATAAAAATAACGTATGTACATACGTATATATATACATATTACACACAAGGCTGTTCATAAAATGATTTGACTGTGACTGACCCAGTCCCAGAACGTTAAAAGAGTGACAGAAGGAAAAGGAGGTCAAGTAGCCAAGAGCACAGTGCTGAGGCTGGAAATCAAAATGAAAGCTTATCACTTCACTAGATGAAAAACTCTGCAATGACAGAGATTCTTTCTTTCGGTTTCCATCACATAAAAATAGACAGGAAAAAATTAAAATTTTCAATCGCAGGAGCGAGCCAACATCCTGTGAACAAATGCAAGATTATATATATACGAACATATAAAAAT
>JASAND010004124.1:0-27945 GCA_030248195.1 Trissonchulus latispiculum | reverse complement strand
CTATGTGTGTACCTCTGTAATAAACTATTATGTCGGACTTCATTAATTGATTGCAAGTAGGTGTTCAGTGTGTGACATCCAATTCTAGCAGTGAGAGAAGATGCAAGAAGCTGAAGATTAGCGAGTAGACTAGGATAATGTCACCTATACGCCCTAGACGACCGTTTCCTATAGCTAATAGACAAAGTAACCGCTAGAATTTACTACCGTGAATACAAAATACTCATCCAAACTTTGACATGGGCATACAAAAATACTAAAAGATACAAAGGGAACACAATAATATACTACAAAGAGCACAAGGGAGGGCGTTACCCGCTCCCGTACACCTAAACTTCTCCCACGTCTCCTACCCAACTGATAAGCGTCACCCGACCCCAGTGCAGACAAAACTCCAACTGCACTGAACCTACACTTTCTCTCCCTTTTATACACTTTGTGCTAGTGGGATAGCTAGCCCAAAAAGAAATCACCTTTATCATTCATGAATAAGACAATTGTCAAAATAGCTCAAAGTTGTACAATTTCATGAAATAGAATATACTTTAGGCTACGCATATGAAGATAGCGCTACCTGTACTTTTCACTGCTGCGCTGCTGCGCAGGCAGCTACCAGTGCCCTAATGGATAATATCCCACAATACAATCGTATTCTGGCTTGTAGGTGAAAGTCCAGTTTTTTCTTTTCGGTTATTAGGAGGATAAATTGGTTTTTAACATCCTCAGATCCGTGGATACATTACTGTAATAAGTTCAATGAAAAAAGAGCACGTTGAATTAAAAATGGCTTCCTATACCGATTGTTTCTACTAAACAAATTAAATCTAAACTAATCTAAACTAAACTAAATTGAGTTAAGAGGCTAACCGCAGAAGTAGACCAATTTTGTCTTAGAAACTGTGTGGAATTAAGCAAAAATATTCATTTTATTGATTGAAATAAATAATATTATTAAAATCACACATTAATGCAGGGTCGGGTCCTGGGAAGGCTTGTCCCTAGAAATTGTTGAGGGGGCTTGTTCCTTGAACACAACTTTCAGGGGGCTTGGACTTCAAGAATTAATTTGTGAGATTTTTGAGATTTGTGTGATGTATTAAAATTTGCGATTGTTTGTTAAAGTTTGCAACTAAATCTTCAATTTTTGAATAAAATTCAAAACTTTGCAGGTTTTGATGAAAGGTTAAACATTTTAGCTAAGAAATTAAAATTTTATGAAAACTAAATTCTTTCCGGCTATTTTTTTGCTCTTGATCAATGCTCTTGACCTCTTGATCATTTTTGCGTTACCCGTTAGACGGCGGTAGGGCTTGTATCTTGTCCAGGTTGGGGGGGTGGCTTGGACCCCAGACCACAGGTGGACAAGGGCGGGGTATAAGGGGGAGGGAAATCCCCCCTCGGCGAAGTCGCCCACAAGGGGTCGCGAAATTGCTCCCACAAGGGGTAAGAAAATTGGCCTCAAGGGGTAAGAAAATTGCCCAAAAAATAGGTTTTACGACTAAAATTTCCAAACATTTTCCGGCTTCGCCGGAATTTTCCACTTAAAGTTACTATTTTTAGCTAAAAAACGTCCGAAAAACGTGTTTTAGCTTAAAAATGGCTGTTTTTTGCTAAAAATAGGCCAAAATAGCTTAAAAATCGCTTTCAAAGGTACCCCTAAGAAAAATCGCTCTCACAAGGGGTACCCAAATTTGCTTCCACAAGGGTCAGTGAAATTTGACCTCCCGTTCAGGTATGCCCCAGACCCCACTCGTCAACCTATAATTAAAATCAATTTATTAAAGTCGGACACAAAACTATGTGTACAAAATCTGTAAGGCCTAAAGTGAACTAAATATACGTCGTAAACCCATAAAACTATATATTTTCAGAATCCTTGCAGTGCGACGAACATTTTTATAAAATTTAAAATTTTCTAAAGTTTCAAAAATTTTAAAATATCGGTTTTTCGAGGAATTTTTTCGGACCGTTCAAGCTATTCAGCTCGTTCTTTCAGAAAACTTTAACCATCCGAGGACGCATCGATTGACACAAGAACGAAACAATCGGTTGAGAAATAAGCATTTTATTCAAAAAATTCGTTTTTCCATTTTCTTTTAAGTTTGCCGCTTTTTGCAGCTTTGACTGGTTAAAACTCGCGACGCACTCAACGGAAAATTTTTTCGATTAGATTTTCAGGACCGCCTAGGCGTCCGCTTTCACCTGATATGTGTGGTATCTCAAATTTTGAAAGTAGATTTTTTTAAAAATATATACCACTTTTTGACCAAAACTTTCGGCAAAGCAAATTCAGCAAAAGTGAGTAAAAATAACATAATCATAAAGTTCAAGCTGAGTTGAATCCAACGACGTAAAGGTTTTGTTGTTACAAATTAGCAATGAATTTTAAACAATATCCCTTATTTCAGTTGCTTTTTGGCTCTCTTTGATGTTGCCGCCAACTGAAGCAGTGAAAACTAAGCAAAACCAGCTGAAATAAGGGATATTATTTAAAAATTCATTGCTGGCGCAATATAAGTCGTAACAACAAAACCTTTATATCGTTGGATTCAGCTCAGCTTGAACTTTATGATTATGTTATTTTACTCACTTTCGCTAAATTTGCTTTGCCGAAATTTTTGGTCAAAAAGTAGTATTATTCAAAAAAATTACTTTCAGAATTTGAAATACCACACATATAAGGTGAAAGCGAACGTATAAGTGGTCCTGAAAATCTAATCGAAAACATTTTCCGTTGAGTGAGTCGCGAGTTTTAACCAGTCAAAGCTGCAAAAAGCGGAAAACTTCAAAGAAAATGGAAAAACGAATTTTTTGAATAAAGTGCTTATTTCTCAACCGATTTTTTCCTTCTTGTGTAATTGATGTGTCTTCGGACGGGAAAAGTTTTCTGAAAGATTGAGCTGAACAGCTTGAACGGTCCGATAAAATTCCCCGAAAAACCGATATTTTTAAATTTTTGAAATTTTAGAAAATTTTAAAGTTTATAAGAATGTTCGTCTCGCTGCAATGTTTCCGAAAATATATGGTCTTATATGGTCTTACGACGTATATTTCGTTAACTGGAGGCCTTACGGATTTTGTACACACATTTTTGTGTCAGATTTTAGTTAAAATAATGATAGTCACCAAAATAACTAATGTTAGTATAATAATAATTGAAAAATTGAAATATGATTAAGCATGAAATAGATAAAATGAGTTTGCATGAAGTTATGAAAATTTTCAGTTGCAAAGTTATGAAAATGGAAGAACTCTGGAAGGATGTTAAACTGATGCCGCTAACGGGTCTGACAAAAGACTGCAAAAAGCTGGCAACAAGAAGAACAAGTTCTTCCTGGATCTAAGTCCAGATAACGCACACAATTTTCGGTATACCCGGACTCCAGAACCTCAGAACCTCCAGCTACTACTTAGATCTAGTCAGTAGAGGATCAAGTCTCACGAAAAAATTGCAGAACCTCCAAGAACCCCAAGAACTTACATCAAAACATGAAACTATGCATAGTTTTAGATCAAATCTCTACAAAACATTAACAACTCCCAGAACTAAAAGAACTCACATGAAAATGAAAGCTCCAAGAAAAGCAAGTGGTAGATCAGAACGAATCAAAAAGTGACTTTTATTTTACTTTTATTTTATATATGGACTTTTATACATGGGCCGGCAGGTCGAAGAAATCGGTTAATAAGTCATGAGATTAAAAAAGCTAGTCAGATTCTTTACTGTACGAGGCAGGTTCATGGAAGGTTCATTCATCGGTATTGCAAGTCTGTATAAAGTTTTGGTTAGGCCTGGGGTGAAAACACAACTCTTCAGTGAAATGACTAGGGTTGTTAAGTTACATGTAAAACGAGTATTTTCCTTTTTCCTGCTGCGCCTCAGCGCAGCAGGTCATTTAAATTTGTCCAGGTCGAGCTTCAGCACACAATTTGTTCGTTAAACATGCATTTTTCCATAAATGCATGTGTGCAATGCTTTAAGATAGGGATTACATGATTTCTGTGTGAATTTCTGCTTCTGAGTCTAATCCGTCTAATTACGCATGTGTGCAATTTGTGTGTAGAATCTGACCGAAAATTCGAAACCGGAAATCTTGATTCTTTTTGTTGTATGATATGTTAACTGACAAGTCTACGCAAGCAAGCAAATCTACGCTTATGTTTATTCCGTCTGGAGACGGAATCATTGTTTCGGAAAATGTTGTGTCAACGTTGTTTATAGAGGTTTACAGATTTGTAGCCCTATCTTTAGCACATGGCCTAGCTTAGGGAATTTTTTGGGACAGCACGATATGCAAATTAGGTTTCAATCTAATTTGAGATCACCACATGAGTAATTCCTTACAACATTAGTTGAATAAACACGCTATATCTGAGCTGAGAAGACTTGGGCTCTACAAGTCAGCCTATAGTCGTTTGCATAGGTTAATACGGGGGATATGGGACAGGGTCCAAGCGCCTCAACAAAGTGCAAGCCCTACCGCAGTCAGGGGCAATGGGTAAAGAAACATTGGACAAGGGTTAAGCAGAAATGGCTTGAAAAATTGGCTTTTTCACCAAAATACCGAAAAAATTCCAGCTTGTCGGAATTTTTTACAAGAACTAGATAAAAAATTTTGAATTTTTTCTAAATTTGATAATTTTTCTTCAAATTATTTTAAAAGTGTGAATATATACTATTAGCGCTAATTTATGCTCATGGCACAAGCCCCTCTCAAAAATTTAGGTTCAAGGTACAAGCCCCTGAGAATATTCTTGGGACAAGCCTACCCCAGGATCCTACCCTAGTTACTGTATGGTCGTTCGCCTATCCAGTTTGTAGTAAGATTTAATTTTATGAGTTGACCAAACCCATTTGTACCAGCAACGTATTTTTAGCATCTATTTATGTACTTATCGCATTTAAAATTATAAAAGGAACAGTACCAGCAAGCCAGCAACCGTCTACTTACTTAGGATTCCCTGGCATATCTAACTAAATTGCAGATTATGCAGAATGAGTACAACTGTTCATGTGTTCCAATGGCGAGCGTAAATATCCTGAGCATTAACGTTTGCCAAGGGCATGGTCTAGTCATCAGCTTCCCACAGAAGACCGCATTTACACAGTGTGGTAGCCGCCTGGAAGGAATGATGCCCCTTTTAGGGGCCTGCTTGTTTTATATTAATAGGAAGTTCTCTCATACGGACGGAAATTATGGCTGCAATGTGGAATAAAAAATAATTTTTTGCCGCCAGCAGGCAAAGGTAAGAACGCCGTTTTGCAGGAAATTTTGCAGAACCTAAGCAATTGCCACCTCACTTATGAAAAAATTGACTGCGCAGCAGGTTTATAATTTCATAAAATATTCATCCGCGGAAACTTAACCTTTTGCACAAAATATTGCTTGTTACGCCTGCTTTTAAACAGTGTGAAAAGTGTTAAAAATAGTAAAAAAGTGTTAACAGGTGTGAAAAAAGTTGTAAAAATGTTTCAACCACATTTCATTTCCAAAAGCTTTTTGTAGCTCAGCGATATTTTACAGATGATTGATCAGTCAAAAAGGATGAGATTTAGGCATTCCCTGCATGCCACAGTTACGTTGACGTATTGTTCGTAGTAGGCTATACATCAGGGACGCGTTTGCAAAACATTCTCATAAGCACCTCTTAGGAATCTACTCAGAAGGTTTTAGAAGCTGAATAGGAGGGAGTTAGTTGACCTTCTACACTCGATTCAAACTCAAAAGATTTCGTCTAAGTTTTAACTTAAACCCAGATTCTCCTAAGTGACCACCTTAGCTGATCTTAGGAGCAATCCTACGCCAAGGATGATCTTTCAATACGACGCAGCCTACCGATCACTTATAATCAATCGCCACTGGATTTTTAATTAAATCACCGCAGATTTACCTAAAAATGTCAAAGTCGTGTTCTAGTCGCAAAAGCGAGCTAGCTATGCTAAGATACTGCACTATAATGACGGTATGGCATAACTCGTTTGACTATTTATATATATCAGGATATCAGGAGCATATTAAAGTTAAATTTATTTGAAATTCTTGAGACTCAAGTAACGATCAATGAATGAAAAGAAAGAAAAGAAAAAGAAAAATTAAGAAAAACGGGATGCTTTGTTAATCCCTTTTGGCTGTCAGAATAAAATTAAAGTATCCATTTTAAAAATTCTAAATTTTCAGAGGAGGGACCCATACCCATGAGCTTGTCACCTAAATTCCTAAATGGAACTTACCAAATGAACCTATGTGTAAAAAATTGTTAAAAAGTGTAAAAATACCTGTTAAAATGTCCGAAATTTTGATACTGTTAATAACTGTAAAAACGCTTTTTAAACACTTTTACTTTTTTGCAATTTGCAACCTTAGAAATTACCTTTCAGTAATTGGCTAGGGTATAACTCAATATAGACAGTCCGCCCTGGAATAGGAATTGGATTCCAGGATCATAAGAGTTGTTAAGGGAGGGAGGGAGTGAAAGTAGTTTACTTCACTCTACAATCTGTCCTTAGCTTGTTTGGAAAGTTGTAGCGCTGTCGCTTCTTTGAACAGCCAAAAACTTTTTTGGACAGAAGGTTTTAGCTTAGCTTTTTCATTTTCCTATGTTCAACACATGTTGAAGGGACCTTTGATGGGTTCCGCAGAACGATAGGAGCAATATTACGCCAAACGCACTTGTCTCTTTTCACGGACCCATTGGTGCAATATAGGTAGTTGCGAAAGACGCTACTATCTCTCCTGGTGTGAACTCTCACAAAATCGCAAGCAACCAGTAAGCAACTTGAAGTTCTCAATCGGTCCAGCAGCGACTTTTTCAGGCAACTCACAAGCAACAGCCAATCAAGCAAGGCCACGCCTTTTGAATTTGAATTCAGAATTGTCACTGGCTGATAGGAGAAAGTTGCTAGATAAACTGTTGCCTGCCAGTTGCCTCGTATAAGTGCCAAGTAGTAAGCAATTTAAAAGCAACTAAAGTTGCTTCAAAGTTGTTTCCCAATATATAGTTGCTAGAAAGTTGCCTCGTGTAAATCGACCTTAATAGGAAAATTATGTGTCCCTACTGCCTAGTGATGCTCGTCCGCATATAAAAGAGAACCGCCTTTACAGAAATCTCCTTAGCAGTCAGGGCTTGTGGTACACTGCGCCAGCTCTAGTAGTGGAGGTAGTGTCGTGGTTAAATTCCTAGCCTGGATAGCCACATTGCACTTGGAATACAAAATGTGCTAAAACGAGCTAAATCGGTGATGATCGAAAAATTGCTCAAAATGCGACCTAACCTACCTAACCTACCTCCTTAATTAGTCAGAAGTCCAGTAACTAAAGGCCTAACACAGTAGTAACGATGCTTTAATAAAGGAAGTGTGAGTAAACGTAAAGATAGTGAATATAAAAGCAAATAAATAATGTTCTGAGTACTGACTGTAATAAATTTTAACTAGAGTCTGTTCGTTTGTATTGTATAAACAGTTTTAAACTTTGAATTTAGAAATTGCTCTTTATAAATTCAACACTGGCTTGCGAAGAAGCTGTCTTCAGCGTTGGTGTAAGAGGCTGGCGTGAACATAAAGTAGGGCACTGCAATGAATCGTATGGTTAAGAAACTAGCATTTATTTTAATATAGGCGAACAGAACACTTGCATTTACCAGAAGTATAATTGAAAAAAAACAGCATAAATATAATCAGTACATTTTAGCACTGGGCTTCTTTGTCTAATCAAGCTCTGGAAGGCAGGCTTGATCATATCTCACAAAGTAGTCTATCTGGCACATGATCGGTTTCGTTTGATCGCACGGCAGCGTCGCCAACCCGTCGTTGAACAGAATTCCGTGCGGCGCAGCGGCGCACTCATTTTCGTCCTCCATAAAATCGTTGGCCGAAAATCCAACCGGAAAACATTCCTGTGCCGAGCCGATGGCTTTCCAGACCCCTGAAACAATTAACTAATCTAAGGTTTACTGTTGAAGTTGAACTGTAATTTTGTTTAAAATTTATGTCACCAAAGTTTCAACCCTTAGTTTATTTAATTAAAACTAATCAGGTTTCAGACAACACTCTTTTCCTTCTAAGGTCAAGGATGACAGATGTTACTCCAGGAAGATTACAACTGAAGAACAGTGACACTGTTTAGTTTACTTCGGCTCCATATTATTTCAATGCACATATTTTGCTTTAACTTGAAAACTGAAACTGCGTTTTCTTGCTTTTGTCTTCAGCCAACGATATTTATCACTCTCCAGTTTAACACTTCCAGTTTTAAACTAAACCATATCTTCTTAATTTATAAGACAGGAAGAAAAATTATAACTTATACCTTCAGAATCTCTGGTGACTCCCAGATAGGTGAACTCCCGGATGTGAGATTGCCTGAAATAAGTTATGGATATATGAAACTTCCTACAAAGATGACATTAATTATCAATTAAATAATTTCAGGCTTTGAAGTTTTTTGTTTTCCAAGTTGACATGGTTTTCCTTGTTGCAATTATTTAATATTGGCTTACTAACAAACAATTAGTGCAGTAAGCAAGCAGAGATAAAAGGGCATACTTTAACTCACAAGCAATCAATATTTATTTAGTTTATTGTTGTTTATTTATTTACTTATTCATTTATTTGTGTTTCATCTACTGTTGAGGAATTTGATTAACCCTCGCTGTCAACCCTTAAATATTATTCGTTATATCACAACTGCAAAGGCATACACGTAGTTCAGAATATCCTGTTTATGCAATTCATCGCGCCAGACCGCCACACTGGCGGCAGGATGAAGTGCTTCGCACCGTTTCATCCCGTCTTCAAATCCGTTCACTGCCGGAATCACTTTAATGCAACCGTACTCGTTGATTTCCACAAAATCTTGATGAGGACACTTCCCTACAGAAGAAACCAATTCAACGTTTACAAAAACAGCCTTTGGGCTCAATACTAGAAGTTTTATGTTTGGCCGGCTCAAAAGCCTTGCTGCTATTAACTTGAAGATTTCGCTCAAACTCTGTAGGACTTTACTTGAGAAGCGATTACTTGAAAATTTTAAGGTAGGCCTGCTCTGCATACTGGATGGATTGTAAATTATAGCTTGGATAGCCAATCAACAAACAAAGATAATATGTTACATATTATCTTTGCCATAACTTCGGTGTATATACGTAGGCTGTTGATCCTGTACACTGTACTGCAAAATGGACAAAGTTTCAGAAAACGTTATGAGTTATATGTCAAAGTATAAATATAATATAATAGATATATATATATATATATATATATATATATATATCATATATATATATATATATATATATATATATATATATATATATAGTATGTATGTATAATATAAAACGTATATGAGCTTCTGTCAAGGTTTCTACCATCTACCTTTACTGTACACTTTGCTGATAGGGATAACTCGACCCTTTACATCGGCCGGAAGCGGTTCCGACTGGTTGATGCATTTTCTGGCACAGTCCAACAAGGAATCAAAGATTGTGTCTCCATCTGGACATTTTTCAAGGTCAGCTGTGGCCTGCGCTTTGTCGCACTGATGACACCACTTCTCAGAATCGCAAAAGAATTCAGAACCTAAAATAGGGCTATTTTTTCATTTCTAGGTTCAGGTTAAGTGTATTGTAAGATCCATTATGGAGTAAAAATGTAAGCTCTAAGCAAAGTTAACTGTATCATAAGATACTGTGGATGAAATGAGAAAGAAGGAGCTCCTTATGGAGTAGAAAAGTTAATCTCTAACCAAACGTAGCTTTGATCCAAACGATATTCCTTCATAAAGCATTACATTAACAAGGTGTTAATTTTACTACGTTTATAAAAAATTGTTGTCCATGTCTGTTCACTCTGACCTTGATACTTTAATTTCTCGTTTTCTCTTGATTTCTTTAACTCTTCTAGAATAAGAAAGAGTTTTTAATAATTAATAATTAATAAGAATTTTTCACTTTCACAATTGAGATAAGACAGCTTCTCACCTTGCTGTGACAAGACTTTAGGAATTCCAATGGAAAAGATGACGCTAACAGCAATTAAACACGCAACTATTGAAGTCATGGCTACAGTAGTGGATTGTATCACTGAAACCAATTTTAGCACCTTAATTTTTAATGAAATGCATTAAGAGCGTAATTTTCAGTTTACCTAGTGGAGGTTCAAGCACAAGAGAGATCACACTCGTCTACCCAAGTGGATTCATTTGCACTCTTGTCCAATCTGGTGCATGTAAAAAGGAAATTTGGGGATCCTGCTGAAAGTAGGAGCTTCAAAAATTTTCGTGAAACAATTGATGAAACAAATGAAGCCGGTTTCCAGCAAGAATTATTCTAATTAGTTTTAACGGCCAAGGACGGAACAGATCCTTACAATTTCAGTATCTGATCTGTATTTAATAGTTTTTCAGAAACTTCTGATTGATTTGATTTATTGATAGTAGTATAGCAGGGGCATTTCATGAAAGTCTAATATCTTGAAAGTTTAATATCCCTTGAGATTTTAGTTTTCTACTTTTATCCACCACCATCTGTCGTCTCTAGGGCATTTGTTTTTATTCAACTACTCGACTTTCTTTTAAAAGCAAGAATTTGGACTTCCAGTAGTGACACTGAAGAGTGGTTACTCACATGAGAGGTAAGTACATATTTTTATTGTTTAAATTTCGTAAGAGATTTTCTGTTAACATTTCCATCCCTCTGCGTTCTTTCCCCGGGGCTTGATCTTGATGCCCGGCGTTTTCAAATTACTGGAGTCCTACATAATCCTAAGCTTCATTAGACTAACCCACCTAAGCCATGTACCTACATACTTACCTAAGCTAACTTATCCAGCCCAGTCCATCACCATTTAATGATTTTGTATTTTAATATTTCATTTCATTTTTATATTCTAGATACACCAAATATGTACACTATTATTAATACAGTTAGCCCTGAAGAGGTCGGTTGGGATAAGGGGACCAGCGGTGGAGCTGGAGTTTAGTTCCCAGAGATTGGATGAGACTGTCAGTAATCAGAATTACTCTTTTGGTCAATTGTCCGAAGTTCTACTAAGTGCGACCCATCCAAAATCCCCAAGGATGGTAATCCGAAAACTCCGTTGAATTTTAAATTGGCCGATCTCCAATCCTCAATAGCTGTTGTCGGGGTGAAGTAGCAAGGCACACTGTAGCCCCAAATTTCCACGTCGTTACCTTGAGCACTAAACCAACACCGCCAATACATTTTTCGAGAGAGCTTTAAAACCGACCGTTCACCAAGATAGAACAAATGAGACTAATTCATTTCCCGACTTTCCCTCCTTTTATAGATATTGTTAATTCCCAAGAGGGTGGCTAGCGGTCCCGAAGGGACCACTCAAAAGCATCAACCGATTAGGTCATTAATCAAACTCGACAAATGGTTCCAGGGGGTAGCCAAGAAAACTCGGGGTGGTCCCAGGGGATAATATATGGGGAGCGTGGGTGAAACCAAAATTTAAGGTGGCGTCCTTCTAAGGGCGTGGTGCATAAGAAGATGGAATTTAAACCGGCATACTGTTCACACTAGTTACACCGATTTTGAGTCACTCCTCAATTATACTGAGCCCACATTTTCCACCTTTTAAGGATTTCCTCCTTTACCTGTCTTGCCCTAATTTCGTAACTTAGGTTATGTGCTCCGAATCACTCCGAACTTACACCAATCTTACTCCATACTCACCATTTTCTAGTATTTCATAAAATCTGACCTAGTCCTTTTCTTTCGGACCTTAACTTTCCGCTACCTTAATTCTACACATTGAGTCACACCATGGTTACAGCGATGATACTACTCCGATCGTACCCTAAGTTCCCCAAAATTTACTCCGTTTATGTGTTTTCAATCTGATTTGTTTCTTATCGAGCCCCCCTCGTCTTCGCCGTGTTTTATTTTTTGGTAGTGCCACCGTATCTAGATCAATGTTTTCATACCAGTTTTCAATTGCTCTCCTAAGGACTTCATAATTACAAAATTTATTTTCGAAATCTACCTGCTCATACATGGGCAATGAACTTGGCTCTAGCCTGCACAGCCTGCGAGCTCACTGCGCGGGGGTCAATTTTTTAATTTTTTTACGATTATGGGTTTTGACGAAATGAAGCAAAAAAAACTTTAAATGATCGTATCTCACTAACCACCAGTCATCTGATTTCAATAATGTAAGCAGTTCATGAATCAGCAGAGTCTCCTCTTTTTTTGAGTGATTTTAAGATTTTAACGCGACGATGGGGCCGTCACGCGCGGCCATCCACGCGTGTCTCCTTGGCACATGTTGGCGTACTACTTCCGTGTTTATTGGTGCCTAGCATTTTTTGCAGAGGTCGGGACATCAACCGTGGCAAAGAGCGTGCGATTCTGCGTCGAATGGTATAAGAACTTTGGCTCTGTGACCACTGTAACAAAAGTTAGGTTCGAAAAACAAACTCAGATCAATTTCTGCTCTCAATCCCGAATAATCTATTTCTGTGCCCTCACTGTGCTACAAAAACTTTGCAGACATCGTCTCATTGCCAATCAATTGTTCTTTGCGGTTTCCTGTAAAATTTTTAGATTTTAGTTTTTTAGAGTACCCTACACTCAAATGGTAACAGTTGGCGAAAACTGAAATTTGCGAACTTTGGCAGATTGATAGCGATTTTCGTCAACTTCGGCAATTTCCGTCAGCTTCGCGAACTTCCAATTTCACCATCTGTCACCATTTGGGTGCAGGGTACTGTATATGTGTCGACCATACATGTACTTGGGGGATTAGGGGGGGTTTCACCCCTCCCCCCCAGACCTGGACCTCACCCCCTCCCCAAGGGGTCCCTCACCCCCCAGGATGATTTGCCCGGTTTTTGGGCAAAAAACCGGAAAAATCCGGTTTTCCTCCGGCCGCTAAATGACCCCCCCCTCCAGAACTTCCCCTCCTGCACATGTCTGGTGTCGACTACGGTTTTTATCAACCTCTGTTTTTGTCACACATATTTTAAGTCCCTTTGTCGGAAAGGCTAACTTTTACGCAATCCTCCAGGATTTTGCTGAATCGCGCAAAAAATGCTAGTTTTATTTCCTGGTTTAACTTAAGTAGTGAGGGAATTTTATGAATGTAGTTATATTTCATTCCGTTTTTAAACTTTAACTAGCGTTATTAGTATTAACCAAGTTATCATAGTTTTTAAAAGTTCAAAAAAGATAAGTAATTTTAGCAGTTTAGAAAGCCGTGAGGGTCTGACTGAGCACTCAAGTAGCTGGGACAATCATTAGTGGAAACACTCAAATGTTTGGCTCCGGTATTAGTTGGCATTTCAACCAAACTGCTACTGGGCGACAGTTGAGCAACTTTATGGTTTGGCAAAAATCAGTGCACAAAGTCTTAAAAACAAATCCCAGTTGGGGCATATTAGGAAAACAATGTAAGGAAAAAAAGCAGAAACAAAATAATCACATTTTAGCACAAATCCAACATCTAGAAAAATAAGTTATAAAGAAAGCGGGGCTGGGGGCAGCAGCATAGAATCAAAATGTGATATAGCTTAAGGAGAATTTTACTTGACAGAATACCTTACTTGACCACTTACAGAACTCAGTCGAGCAAGCTTTGTGATTCCACTTAAGTTTAAGATATACATTTCAGGGCGTATCCAGGTTTTTGAAAAGGAAGTATGGCTTGACCAAATTTTTGTTGTCACAAAACTACCGGAATTTCTGGGAGATGAAATGGAGGTATTCCCCGACAAATCTTTCCCTGATAAGGGCGCGCCGAAGGCAAGGAAACTTTTGAAAGAAATGCAAAGCAGAAAGCGCCGATGGCTAGAAAAGTTTCAAAGAAATGAAAATGAAAACACACCACAAGCGCAAAAACTTTGAAATTTTTATAGTGGAAAACGCAACATTTTCGAAAGAATTGTGTATAATAGAAAACATGACGTGGAAAAATTTTTAAGGAAAAGTAAACGAAATTTTCTAAAAAAATGTAAAGACAACGTGAGACAGGAAATTTTTGAAATAAGTGTAATGGAAAACGCTCGAGGGCGAAGCCGACCAAAAACTTTTCAGACCATTTTGTTGCACGGGATAAAACTTTGCTGCGTTTTGTTGCTTAGGGGCAACAATTTTGTTGCTCGGAATAAAATCGTGATGCGCTTTTGTTGTGCGGGGGTAAAAATTTTGTTGCGCGACGATAAACATTTTGTTGCGCGGGATAAAATTTTAATTCGCTTTGCTGCGCGGGAGTAATATAAACTTATCTCAATTAACGCATAAACTCTTGATAATGTTAATTTCTGGCTCTTATTTCTGGATACCCTATGCACCTTTATAACAAGGCCTTGTTTTTTCACAAAACAATTTCCTTTAAACTTCAATGCAGGTAGATTCTTGAACCTTTCCCATTGGCAATGCGTAGCCCCATTGCGGGATATCGGTTACTTTTAACAGGAAACACTGTTTTGCTTGTCTGCCTGTTAACAAGCTCTGACGAATATTTGCTGAAATTGATATTTTGTGAATTCTGCCTATATCAGATTTTCTATTTTAATAAGCAGCTCGTGCAGTCATATCAGGATTACTTTAGCAAGATGTCTCTTAACAACCAATATATGCAAAAGGCTGCGCTTTCTCCGGATAAATATTTCATTTAAATTATAAACCTGCTGCGCAGCCAAAACTTTTTCAAATGTGGAGGTTTGCTTCGCTATTGCAAAAACGTGTGCAGAGAAACTTTCTTCCATTCCGTGCCTTTCGTCTTCTTGTCTGCCTATTTTTTAAAGATCAGTGCTCAGTTCTGTTGTCTCGTACTAAAAGCTGCTTTAATCTTTATGAGCTGATTAAATAACTAGTTTTCACTGTAAATCAAGCCTTATGCAGAAGTACTGATCAGATACTCCTTTGTAAACTAGTTTCCACTTTCAGTCTGGTATGCATTGTACCTATACAAAATGATTTCTACGATAAAATGGGAACTCAGCAAGTTAAGACAACTGCTGAAAGAAGAAATACAAGTTGGCGCCCAAAAGGGGCAATATTCCGCAACGGGGCAATGGTATTAATAAATCGTTCTAAGATTTGTTATAAAATTATCTACACAAAGTTCGAGCGCTCCAAATCCAGCAGAAAAACTACATAAATGATCCACAAAGGTAGTTAGCAATAGTAAATCAAATGATCCATGTATGCAACAGGAAAGCTTCTTCTGAATTTTGCGTTTCCTTGACTTGAGAAATTAAAGTAACATAATATGGATATGTGTGCGAGATTGTCGACTACTTCAATACTATTTCAATTGATTGACGACTAGTATTTCAATCAGAATTAGAAGCCGGCAAACCTTTATCAGATAATTAATTAGAGGCACAATATAAACATTCGTAATTGGTATACGCCATTTCAGTACTTTTTGTAAACACATTTCTCTATTTTGTCAGAGAGATCTAACCTTGATATCTAAGATTTGTATTAAACAGTCAAATTCAAATCAAATTAAATGCCAAGAACGACCATTGCTGCAAGCATACGCCAATGCGAACTTAGGAGCGAACTTAGAAGCTCTTAGAAGAACTTAGAACATAAAACTTAGAACTTAGAAGAACTAGAAGGTAGGACGTCGCCTCTATTGAAAATGTAAATTTCATTCAACTGCAACTTGCTACTTTTATGCAGTTTCTTCTAAGCTCCGGAGCGGACACTTTGCTCGGTGCATAACACTACAGGCCACCTTACAGCTTACAAAGACCGAGTATTCAAATGCCGTAAAGCGTAAGCATACAACTGTTCTTGATCGGCTAAGCGATCAGACTGTTGACCAAGCCTGAAAGGCTAATTTGCATATAACGTCGTTATTTATCAAATTGGCAGTCAGCGGTGTTTTGTCGGAGGGGGCTTGCAAACAAGCAAGAATATGAAACAGAAGCCCCTCTATTACAAATTCTTCGGAAATGGTTTTAAAGTTTTACAAATATATTGAAAACACGACTTGTGCAATTTGAATTAATGCTACAAGATTGATTTGTGCTTAAGCCCCCTGCGGCAAAAAAAGAAGCTGAGACTGCATGATACATATAGAGGCTAATGTTGAGTTTGAGTTGAGTTCATGTGTATTACTGTCTATAACCTCCAGGCGGAATAACAAGAATTTTGTTGACATTGGAATATCCAAAAGCTAAATATACTCAGCTTATCTTTGACAATGGCTTGCACGCTTTCTATCATGTGTGTCTTTTTATCTTGCACTCATTGCTATCTTGTGTGTAGGGTATGCCAAAGTTGTCTCCTGATCTGAGGCGCAGCAGAAAAATGTATCTGCAAGTTTTCAGCAACCGGTTGCCAGATTAAAGAAAGCAAGATCATTCAAATGCTGTAAATAAGCTTACACAATTCTTTCTCACTCTTACTGTCTAACACGTACTTTTCCCGAATAGAGTACTTTACTTATTGTGAGATTTTTAGTATCTAGTATTGTATAGTATTTGAATATAGTATAGTATTTGAAAAATGAACGTGGCGAACTTCTTTGCCACCTACAATTCGGTTTGTGAGGCCTTTGTTTGATAGCAATTGAATTAAAAACATAAAGTCCCAGGCTTTTGCGATACTGTCAAACAGCTGGGACAGCATTAAAAGCAACCGAAAAGTACACAAACTAACAATGTGCTTTTTGTGGTTGACGCACAATAAGGAATAGACATTGGAGTTACAAATAAATTTTGTTGGAGCATCAGTTGCAATTAGGTTCCACTTAGTCTGTGGCAGTTCTTCGTTCTATACACTTAAAAACGTAAAATTTTGGAAATTCCGAATATAGTGTATACGCTGCGGCTTAGACCGTCATGCGCAAACTTAATAGCCGCTCCTGAGAATATGCTCGGAAAATGGAATGCTTTGTGAGTCATGTAAATTCATGTTCCTATTCTGCGAAATAATGGTGTACTAAAAATGTTTTCACAAACGCATTATTGGAAAGACTCTTTCCGGTATGACTGACAGCAAATCTTCGTATTCTAGCCTCAATTTTTACGGAAATGTGTTCATGTTTATTGACAATAGAGTTTTCCTATTTACTTTAACTTCGTAAATATGAATGAAACGTTGATTTGCTTCGGCATTTGCCAAATCGACGGTGGTGTATTTAGCTATACGAATGAATCTGTACTTTCGGCCTCATCTGGACTTGCCGGTTACGTTTGGGTTGGAACATTATCCGGCATTATGAACCTTGCTACTCTGCTATTAATATGTCGTAATCTCATACTATTCCAAAATATCCTTTCCATCTATTGCAAGCAGTTGGTGGATTGTTGATGAGCTTTGCTTATCTTACCAGTGGCGTTTACAGAAGAGAAATAATCCGTGAGACGGATAGCAGTGGTCTGCTTATTTATCAATGTTTGCTACTTCCCTTTACTACACTGTTTCTTATTGGGGAAGTTATGCCAACTCTTGCAGTTTTACTTATGAGTATACAGCAGTTGAGTTCTGTTTACTTTTGTTTTTGGTATCGTAGAAAATGGACGAATTCCGTACACTGGTTTCTTGCAAAATTTATTATTATCATTTCATGCAGTTTTTGCGTTCTAATGTGGCTGCTCTCGTTACTAAGAGGAAGTACTAGGATTGAATTGGAAGCAAGGACAAGCTTTTGCTGGGGCTTATTTTATTCATGTGTTCATTACACGATAGTGTGTCTTGTTTCTGTTGGAAGCTGTGCTGTCAATATCGTAACGATGTTTGGATTTGTGAGCAGTAAACGTAGAACGGCGATAAAGTCTCGTTCAAACCTTCGCAGCCTTCGCAGAGAATTCCTTAGATTTCTTTCTACATTTATTAACTGCGTAACAGCAATGTTAGTTACAGCTGTGCCTTCTGCGTTTATTGGGCTCTGGGGAGCAGAAGTACTCGATAATAATTTTTATAGCAGCCACGTCGTCCATTTCAGCCAATTGTGGGGAATCAGCGTTACCCTAAACCTCCTGAACTATATTTTCTTTTTGAATGATTTCCGCCAGGCTTTCCTGTGCTGCTTTGGTAGAGCAAACAAGCTAGCGACCGTTGCTACAGTCATTGGAATACACCAGATTCGTTGAATTGACTGATGATCTGCTGTTACTCTGTAGACTACCTAAAGTTAGAACAAACCTATTCATATCTATATTCAATGCCTGTTGGAATACATATAAAGGTTTAAAATACATTAAAATCAATATCAATTCAGAGGAAAATGATCTGGGTAGCCAGATTTCACCACAATACAGTCAGATTATGCAAATATTCTAGCAATAATGTGACTGAAAACATTTTGCAATTTCGATTTTATGATGAACTAGTTTTTCCAATGACATGCATCCAATAAATGTATCATTAAGCTGACTCGTGTATTACTGCGTTGTATGCTAACTACTAAAATAAGTTTGCGATTTTGTAGATTTGATTTGTTCAAGTTAGTGAAGCAAACTACCTGCACCATAGTATTTTCAAGGCATCATAGTTATGAGTGCCTTCAATTTTCGGCGCAAATTTGCAAAAAGCAACGACTACCCTAATTCTTACGGATTAAGGGTGACTACGAATTTCACTAAAATTTCGATGTTAGAAAAGCTAGCTAGTCTTTTGTCACATAATAGTATTAGATTTAGTGTAAAATAGCTTAAAGTTTGAAAAAATTCCATGCAGCATAGCGTCCTGTGGAGTCATCAGAAGTTGGTGTTGTCGGTCCAAAGCTCGACATGACACGTTCACACAAACTTCACCTCACCCTGATCGCTAAGCGCAAGATACGGTACCCAAACCTTCCAGAAATAAATGTAAAGTAAATAATCTATAGACCATTATATTCTTTTCTGTGCGATACAATCAAATATCAAAAATTGGATGTTGCAGGTTTATCGTCTAATGAGCTGTGGTTTAGCAAATGAACCCAAGTTTGCCTCATTAATACTCCATGTATCTGTCTTATTTTGTATTGTATTTTGTATCGTAATTTGATTGAATTTTGGAATAGCTTTGTAATCTTCGTGAATTGTGTGAAAATATTCAAGTTGATTTCTGTGGTGAATATTCATTAAAGTTATCGTGTTCTAAGTTTTTTATTTAATATCCTTTAGTAGATATACACGAGAGGAGATTTCCTAGGCATACACTACCGAATTGTGAACCTGCAGTAAAGTCGACATTCGTTTACTTACATCATTTAATATCACATTGGCGAACCACACTTTTACAACAGCATGAAGCTATATCAAGAAGCATTCACATAGACACTTTTACCAACGCCAGTTATTATAAGAGGCAACATGACGTTGCAACTGTTGCCGATTTGACGGTAAACATTTTAATAATGGCAGGTTTGCAGGCTACAGGCAGTGGCATTAGGGCTCACTTGTACACAGTATCAAGCTAGGATTAATCTTTCCCCTTTGGACCTGCAATTTTCAGGTATATATGTTATTTAGTTCTTCCTTCTGCCAAATATGATGTAAACAGGCAGCTCCTGAAATCTGGAAATTTCCTATATATTTTTTCAGTTATGCATTATCTCGAAATTTTGGCAAAAATCCAATTTCTTAATACTCTGTCCAACAGCACCACCCAACAGTTTCTAACACTAATCAAAGCATTATTCAAGCTATCTATAATCTAACATTAGTGTGGGCTTGCTCCCAAATTACGTACTTGTGCTTATTATTTTCGACCAATTTTTCATCTGCTTCATTAGAGTGTAATACTATCATCTACCACGCCTTGCCAGCGCCTTCAACTAATAGTATACAGATTTAGATCAGGCAAATAGAGGGCTTCATTACAGTTTTGACGATAGATCCGAACCAAAGCTGACAGCTTTAATTAGATCAGTTCAGGTCAGCTTGTTCAACTCAAGCGAATTAACATTTGCCTTTCATTTCAACAGGGCTACTTACTTTGTATCTATACTTCTAAAGTTGCATTGCACCAACTTGTTTTGATTACCTGTGCTCTTCATGTTCTACATGATTACATGCTCTGTGTGTATGAATATATATGAAATTGATTGATAAGCCTGATATGGAAGTTCAGCTCATGGTCATGTGGTGTACTGGTTAGCACGTCTGACTGCAGCGTTGAAGGACCGCGTTTCAATCCCGGCTGAACCAATTCTTTACTTTCAATCATAGTTCATGCTGAATGGCTACACAGGCTTGTTTCTCTTGTGGGCCCTGTTTCATGTTTCAATGTCACTCGAGGGCTGATCTTGATGATTGATCTTGAACCTGTCCGGGACTGCATCGAAAAAGTTTAAGAGTGACAGCGGAATAGCAGATGGCTATTTTTCGATTTTTCGACCGATTTTTTGAACGGGAGTCCAGCAACTAACCTTGTGCTAGTCTGCTATTCTTAAATTTTTTGGTGCAGTCCACGGTTGATCTTTGCCTGACTGTCGGTTTTTCGCTATTTTTTCGTCCGATTTTTGAATGGGATTCTAGTAATTAACCTTCTGCTATTCTGCTGCTATTCTGAAACTATTCTATTGGTGCTGTGCAGTCTTGGTGGACCGACATTTGATTGAAGCGATACAGCGACTGTTTCAGAAAGGGGGGCGCGACTTGTTCAGTCAAACGGACAGTCCAAATACAAACACCTTTCCCATACCGTAATGATAAGTAACCTCAGTTTTAGTTGAAGGTTTTCTTTGATTGAGTACGGAAACGTAATTTTCCTGGGTGTCCGAGTCTTTGTCGAAAATATGGGGTTGCCCTTCAGATGCAATTTCTTTTTCTTTGATTTTTCCTTACTTTCGCCTACCATTTAAGTTTCTTCTCTTCAAACTTCAACTCTCCTCCCCCATCCATTGAGTGCTAAATTTTTCCTTTTCTCTCCGTCCGACCATTTATACCATTTATCCAAGTACACATTTTTCTTGGATTAACCTAAAACTTCTCCAGTTCTGAAAATACTCAATGCAAATTTGCGAAATTTCGTGTCACCGCACATTTGGTGGATCTTCTAGAGCATTAAGACTTGTTGAGCCAAATCCAAAAAATGTTCCTTGGCCCACATGTCCTTCATATCATAACTTAACTTAACTTAACCTTCACTGGAAACTGCCATTTTTCTTTGTAATAATTTCTATAACTTTCCATTAAATCACTAGTTGTGTAGTCTTGGTTTTTTAATACTTTTTGTCCAATTGACTAATTTCTAGCTTAGGTAGGTACTCCGGGCGTGAGTAAATGAGTAAATTCGTTTCTATTTGGCGACCGACAGCCCTGTGTCCAACAAAAAATTCTACTCTCCTTTCCTTGGTGAGGCGTGTTCAGTCGAATTAGAGAGTCGCATGGACAGAAATCACCTTAGCAGCCAGGGCTTGTGTTACATTGCGCACACAAAAGATTTCAACTCGATTAGTGACGGTTTGCGACTTCTATGGCTGCAGAAAGCCTCTACGCAGGATCCGACAGACTGAAAATGGCGATTTTGGCAATTTTTGAAGATTAAAGTTGACATAAAAATTTTTTCACGCTGCAGAATTTCTTGCCATTTGGCACAAATGAGTACTTCTATAGGGTCTCTGTATACGCCACGCCAAATTACAGCCTTATAGCTCGCACAAGTAATAAAATTTTCCTTTCGTAAGCCAAAAAGTTTTTACCAAAACCTCAAATTTGAAGAGTAATTCCTTTGGATGCAGATAAGGTACAGGCGTCTAGTATTTTTCTGCAGATTTAGGGGCACATGTGTGCCAAATCATATTGGCAAATGGCAGCCTTGAAGCTAGGGTCTTGCAGCCAACAGAGGTTTTTAATTAATTATGTTGGTAGTTGTGAAAAAAGGGGGGGTCGGGCACATAAACGTGACGGATGCACATGGCTGGAAGGCAGCTAAGATCTCAGTATCCGATATTTTTTGACCACACCCATGCTCTATATCTTCGCCAAAAAGTATGCCAATCGGACAAAGTCGGGGCAAACCTTTAGTAGGCCCCCCTTAACAATCCTAGAAGAACACGACCTTAAAACTTTAACTGAATGAAATGTTATTTTCATTATTTGTTTAATACTGAATAGCAATAAAATTTTGGTTTGGACAATTTCCTCTCTGAAGGGAAACTATTTCCGGCTGTTTAGTTTCTGTCGCTTCGCTTTGGTGCTACCCAGTATTGTTTGTTTTCAAATGCAGACGTCCACTTCTCATCGTTGAAATCTTGCAATTAATCTCAGAGTAGTCAAGTCTGGTCAGTTGATCTTAGTTTTCTATCAAGTTCATCTTGTCTGGCTACGTTTTAACACGAGTTTGTGTGTCGTTAGGACTTGCATGAAAGGATTGTACGATGCAGGATTGTGTTTTGGACACAGATCTGGACCTAGGTTTCGGAATTAGGCCTGTAACCGGGCCGACGCGTGGGTACCCGGACCCAACTCTGGATCCCCCCATTGGGGGAGGGGGTCGCAAAGACAGGCTAAGACTGGTTGAATTTGATTGTTCTGCTGGCGACTCTTTCCCCCAAACGGGGACTTTTTTGCCTGTCACCTCTACAACAAGCGGGGAGGGGGGGTACGTTTCCCAATCTCCCAAGGAAACATTGGCGTATTGTGGTCGGAGGATCGTTACGCAATGCAACGAACAGAAGCCCTCATCTAGCGGCTTATACTTCTTCTAATATATAAGTGAATTATGTAATCTTAGGGCCTTTTCGTAAAATGATTAAACGGATTAACTTAAAACTTTAATCGTTTTATGAATACGCTCACGGATTAAACGGATTAAAGTTTAATCCGTGACTTAAACGGACTAGTTTAATCCGTCGGTCAAAAACCTTTTCATAAAATACCGACGGATTAAACTTTAATCCGTGACGTATTCATAAAATCGGGACGGATTAAAATCTTCGCGGATAAAACTTTAATCCGCGGCCTTTTCATAAAATGATTAAATTTAATCGGTTTAATCCGTCACTTAAAAACAGTTGAAAATCATTAAAGTTTAATCCTTGTTATTTGCGGGGATTAAATGGATTAAACATCAATTATGTAGTACTGATTCAGTTTGAAGACATCAACTTTAAACCTTCATTGCTCATCCATTATTTGGAGTTAGGCAATCATTTTTATATCAAAATGTAGCTTAACATTTCGTCTTGATAATGGCTTTAATGAAACATTTTGGTTTTCTAGAATTTTCTTAGCTAATTATAGAATGAGTATAACTTTTCAAATTTTTTTGCCGACTGAAGTAAATTTTTGGTGGGGCATCGATTCTATCACTCGACACTTCTATCAAATAGCTGCAGATCGTTCTTAATAGCTCTTTCTTTTAGAAAATCATATAATATATGTATACATTCCACTACTATTTGAAAACTAGTTTAGTATAACCAAGAGTCTAGGTATAACCAGTCTGTCCTTTTGGTGGTGGTATCGTTTTGGTTAGTGATCTTCGAAACGCTAATAACTTTCGCAATTTTTAAGTTGTAAACAGCTTCATACTGTAGTTTTGAAGCCTATAATCAGCACATTCACATCGGTTACCGAAACTATCAAAATTACCAAGAAATTTTCTGGCTAAATATTGACCATCAATTTTTGAACATCGATTTCTCGAAACTGCCAAAATTTCTTTTTGTGCCGTGATATGAAGGACATGTGGGACATTTTTTGAATTTGGCTCAACAGGGCTTAATGTTCCAGAAAGTCCGGCAAATGTGCGGTGACACGAAATTTCGCAACTTTGGATTGAGTTTTTCTCGCAAATGGAGCAGGTTTAGCTCAAACCGAGAAACTAGTCCCTCCGCAATAGTGTAACTTTTTCGACATGCCGAAAATCACGCGGATCCACTGGGTAGTTTTTCAGAAATCGATGTTCAAAACAAAATAATCGTAGTTTCGCCAAAATGGTTTTTCGGTCTTATCTCTAACTTTAAGCAACGAGCTCCAGCTATTAGCCATTGATAAAATGTGAAATTAGATTATGTATCGATTAAATAAAACTAAAATTGTCCGTAAGATTTAGCAGTAATTTTGAAAAAAACTGATTTCTCGTAGATGGCCATTTCTTGACCTCCAAAATGCGAGACTGGTCCCAAAATCTTAAAGAGCACCGAAATAATGTATTCAGAAAGTTCCATCTGCCTTCATAATGAATTGGAGCTTGTAGATGTAATTTACACAAAGCGATACCAACACTTCAAACACTACTTTTAATGCTTCGGATACGTGTCATAAGCCTTAAGTTTAATAAAAATATCATTAAACTGCAGGAATTATAGACCAAGGTTAATAAAATCAAATATCTAATTTTTGTGGCCATTTTTGCAAATGAAATCCGATTAAAAAATTTTGGCATGTGTCAACTGGAAATGACCCCTCCAAGCATAGTCCAAAGAGTTACTATGTAAATAATTTGGATCCCGAAATTTCTTTTAGGTAGGCTTAACTTAGAATTTCGGTTCTGGGCCCCTGGTCCAAAGTGGATACCCTGGCCCATTCACTTAACCATGTTTATTGATTAAACCATTCACTAACCCTTGAGCCCTTGACCGCGGCGAGGTCGCGCGTTTCAAAAGAGGGGGTATTCTGTGAATTATTTCGGTCAGTTTAAGCGTATTTTCATCTGAAATTATAAAAGTGTACTGCTAACTTCACGATAAATTCATATTTCGTCATTTTCAATTGAATTTCTAAAATGTACGGCTAAATTCATGAACAGTCAAACTAAATTGTTACTTCTGTGTACGGTCCAAGGCCGGACTAGCTAATTGTTACAATCATTCAAAATTGAGCGCACACTTCAGTTAGGTGTGAACTTTCATCAAAGGCGGTCGGGTCCTTTGTACTACTTTTACGCTCCGCTGGGTTTAATTTGTTGTGGCGCCGTCTGACCCTTATCTATTATATGGGGGATTTCTCTTCTCAGGTTTGTACGGTCTTGTGTTCTTTTGTCTTAAATTTTGTTCTGGTGCCTTCGCTTCTTATTTCTTTTGAAATTTATAGTTAATTTGTGATTTCTTTGAATTGTTTTGGTATAATTTCGTTGCTAAAGTAAACACGCCCATTTGTTAAAGTAAATTCGTATTTTTAGTTGGATCGTCTTTCTTTGCTGTAGGCTAGGGTAATTAGGGCGGTAGGAATCTGGCCTGCGCACACTCTGCCGAACTGCTGCAATCTTCTAAAGTTCCGGAAATTCGCTTGTCGGGGGTCACGCTCTCAGAGCGTACTTTCTACAAGTTTATTTCTGTGATTTAAATTTCGTTTGTTCAGAGATCGTTTAGTCTAAATCTCTACACCAGGAAGTTTTAGCCTTTATGCCAGAAATTTTTGCCAATTTTTGCTAATTTTGGTAGCTTCGTAAATCCGTGTGAATGTACTCATCATAACTGTCCGACTCCAAAAAGTGTGAAAGTTATAGCGTTTCAAAGAATCACCACAAAAGGATGCCGCCGCCCACCACCACCTTAAATGCTTAAACGTATAACCACAGTATTTTCAGCGTAACTTTTTCACTTTCCGATAATTATGATAACACGTCGGAGTCACCTTTTAATGGGTAAACAGAATGTAGGAGCAGTTTTGAGAAACTCCATGGGGACTGCAAAATACGTGAAATTCAGCAAAATTGCAGATGGCCAAGAATCAACCAAAAATCAACACGACCATTTTTGGGTGTGCTTTTACGGGATTACAACATTTCCATGTTGTTCTGGTGCAAAACTGATCTATGTAAGCATTGTGCTAATAGTTTCATTAGTAGCAATCTATTGTTGATAGTTAGGCCTAATAGTCTAGCAGTTAATCCTCAAGCAAGCACTTCAAAGAAGTAAACCAGAAATCATCATTGTAAAAACGATACAACGTTTGATATATATGTGCAATGAACGATTCTTATTATGATATCATTGTAGAAGTTTAGCTATAGTTTGAAGTTGGACTTGTCACTGATTAACTGAGGTATATTATATACTATGCTTATACATATTTACAATAGTGGTACCAATAAGCGAAATTCATATTAATGGAATAGATACTTTTTGAAATATGTGAGCTTCATTTGTATTCACAAAATCAGGATTAAACTGACGGATTAAATGGATTAACTTAAACGGCTTAACTTAAACGGATTAAAAGCGTATTCATAAAATAGGGATTAAACTACTTAAATGACTTAATTTAATCCACTTAAGTTAATCCGTTTAAGTCGTAGCAAAGTTTAATCCGTTTAAGTATCTTAATCCGTGATTTTATGAATACGTCTTCTAAATCCATTTTATCCATTTAAGTTAATCCGTTTAAGTTAATCCGTTTAATCATATTATGATAAGGCCCTTAGTAGAATTATGTTTCCCCATCCGGGAAGTTTAATATCCCTATTAGCGCCCATAATTGTTTTGTTCGTTTGGGAATTTGATTCAGTGAAACCTGAAAGTAGAGATCTTTAATATGCCGCAGTTCCTGTTAGCCACATATACTTGTCTATTGACTGAATGAATAGCTCATAACAATTTCTAAATGACTAGAACCTATGATGTCAGGCGGTCAGCAGAATTTTACTGGAAAGATTAATGTTCAGCGAAATTAAATAGAGATTTATGCGAAGCCAAAGTCGTTAATCTGAGACCGAAGTAAATGAAAAAATTTAATTAATTAAATTAATGAATTAAATCTTCCTCATCCTTTCGCAATATGAAAACCTACTCTGGCAGCATGCAATTAGGAACAAGATGAGGGGGGCATCATAGTGTTGAGCTACTTAAACCAGAATTTTAAGTCTAAAATTTTAGTTTCAATTCGGAAACTATGTGAGCCAAGGATCAATTGCTGCTGCACCTGAACCCAGGTAATATCATTAACCTAAGCTAACCTGGTCATATTTAAAGTGCAAGCAGACTAAGGGGCTCGTCCTCCAGATCTGAAGCTCACCAATCCAGAGGGGTCGCTCGCAGAAAACCGAAAAATACGGTTCCGGCACCCGGTAGTTTCCGGGGTCCCCCCCCCCCCAAGAATTTCCCCTCCTGCACATGTCTGGCCACCACCGGGCATCAAATTTGGATTTGGGTCTAATTTGGTTTAATGTAATTTAATGTAATCGTCCTTTAATGTTCATAAATGCCAAGCTTTTACCAAAATGCAACCAAACTTTCCTAGTTTGAGTTTCTGTTTTGATAGGTGGATCAGGCTTTTTCTCTCTAGAATTAATTAGTCGACAAATAGAGCTAAAATTGGAGCCAGTGAAAAATATTTCTTCCCAGCCTGAGAACAGGTTTTTTCTGTTTCTCCGATAATTTCGTTTGCAAGAATCCAGACCTGGCAAAAAAAGATATCATACAAATTCTGGGTGGGCAGGCACCGAGGCTCCTATCTAGGCACCTGAAATTTGAAGCAATAGCCTGGCTAGATTGCTAGAATAAATTCCTGTTTGGAATTGTTAGACTTAATTTTAACTAATGAGGTGACTGCATATGCTGTTGTAAAGCATTTCTGACTATTTTTGGGATCTTGAGCTCCAAGTTTGCACAGAGGTAGCGGATGCTAAACTGGAACAGTCAAATATTTTTGCTTTCTGGGAGAAATCGTGCGAGCCAGCTAGTCCGGCTGGCAAGTGCAGTTTAGCCGCCTGTGTAATTACTATTTACGCTAAAAAAATATGTTAGGTCTCAGCTTTGTAGACGTTAAATCCCAGACCTACGGGACGCTCTGACACATCTGAACAACCTGGCTTTCAAATACTTTTACACTGAACATTCCATTATTATAGCCCACCCACCACCGAGCAGTTGTGGGAGGTTGTGCAGATTATGTTTCTGGCCTAATAACTAAGAGTGTGACACTTGAACTTGCACGACTGACGAGCATAGACAAAGCAAAAGACTAGACGAAGAAGCAAAATCTGACCGATTTCCTTGACATTTTAATTAAAATATCGATTCATCGAAGCAGAATACATGAAATATTTGAGAAGCACTTTCTGCTATACTCCAGTATTCTAATG
>JASAND010004123.1:0-19859 GCA_030248195.1 Trissonchulus latispiculum | reverse complement strand
TGCCCAGGTAATGTGGTTGTTTTGTTACCCTCTGAAACGATAGGTGGGCATGCCGTGACGAAATAAATTGCAGAAATTAATGGAACTGTTGCTTGTAGTAAACTCTAAAGAATTAAATGTTTCTGCAACATGTCAAAGGCAAGATTATCTAATCTCCTGGACAGCGGTCAACATCGTCCATTATTATTTTGAAATTTCCTTATTTTCGCTGGAGCTTATGAGCACAGTGGTTTTTGGAAAGCGGTGTCGTCTTGTACGAGTTCATAAGAAAATCAATACCGATTTGGAAACCTCGTTCAGTGAGAAACTGGCAACTCACCTGTATACTGATTTTCCTGTTACACTTTGTTTTCCTTTTTGCATTCGTTCTTGTGTGGGATAATTATGTGCTGATTTAAAGATGCGTTTGTGTATCTGTTTAGAAGTCGTTGGAGGCCTATGATGCTGCTGTTAAAATTCTCAGAGAGACTGTGGATGTGGAAATACCTCCAGAAATATTGAATAACATTGGTTCTCTTCACTATCGTTTGGGCAACTTTGAAGTGGCCAAGGTTAGTCTTCTTGCACTAAACCTTGTCAGTAACTATACGTAGCTGATACACTTAGTTTGACAGAAATAGCTTCTGCTTTCCTTCTTGCGTTACTTTTGGATTGCTGTTTTAAAAGTCGTATATTGATTAATTTTTTCAGATGAAGTTTGATGAGGCATTAGAACGATGTGAAGCGGACGTCAGCAACGATGAAGCTTACTATAAGGCCATTAGAGTCACAATCCGATACAATCTGGGCAGAATTTGCGAGGCAACTGCCCGTTTTGATCAGGCCGAAACACTCTACAAGGATATATTGAAAAGTTATCCAACCTATGTCGACTGTAAGCTTCATCGTGTTACCAACTTTCACTCTATTCTACAGTAATTTCTTGACCTATCCGATAAAACTGGTTTTTTTTCCTTCTTTTCTTGCTGGTTGAACAAACAGCTCGCATTCAGTCTCAGTGTCCGTTCACTTAATGTCTTTTTTTAAGACTTTCTGTGTACGTCTTATAATTATTTTTTAGGTTATTTACGTTTGGGCTGTATGTCCCGTGACCGTGGACAAATTCACGACGCATCGGTTTTCTATAAGATGGCTTTACAAAGAAATCAGGTATAGTTTATTTTCTAGATTAAACAATTTTCTATTATTTTCTGTTTGGTATTACACAGTCTTTAGTGCTGGGAAGTGTTGAGACTTTTTATATTATATATCGTTTTTCTTGTATGTTAATTGTATTATTTATGTACGCAGATTTTAGGATAACCCTGATGCCTGGTCGCTGATTGGAAATCTACATTTATCCAAATCAGAATGGGGTCCTGGTCAGAAAAAGTTTGAACGAATTTTGGACAGAGCAAGCGACGATCCCTATAGTTTGATAGCCATGGGAAATGTTTGGTTACAAACACTGCATCAGCCCTCCAAAGACAAGGAAAAAGTAAATTGATAGAGGTTGGCGTGCAGAGAGCTGTAACTGACGATTGCATAGACCCAAAAAGTTATGGTTATGGTGTGGTGTGACGTTCCTGGCAGTCCGATTCTTAGATTTAAGTTGATAAATATTGTTGAGTATATTATATAAATTATAAATATATTTGAGTTGATCTTTTCCTTTAAAGCTATTTATATATGCTGTCGCATCTGATTATATATGTGCAGAAATGTTTGCGTACTGTGGGGCGGTTGTTCATTTCATTCCATTCCATTCCATTCCATTGTGTTATTTTCAGGCCAAGCGTCACGAGGAAAGAGCTCTTAGCCTCTACAAACAAGCCCTGAAAAGCTATCCCAAAAACATTTGGGCTGCCAATGGCATTGGTAAGTTGGCTTATTCTTTTGACAGTCGAACTCCCATTTTCGATCTAAGACGATGTTTTGTACATAATTGCTTCCGACAAAAAAGAATATCCTTTTCTAATTATGTAGCATTAATGCTGTTGTTGTCGCCAATGTCTGTTGGGCCAATGATGAGCAATATTGTCTAAAATATTGTGTATAACCTCTGTAAGCTTGTTGCTATCTTCAGGAATTTAAATTTTTTCTTTTTTCTATTTCAGAGCTGTCTGTTTGATTGTAGTTAAGTGTTTAATCTGTTTAGTCACTATTTAGGCTGTGTTTTGGCTCACAAAGGGCTTCTGAACGACGCTAGAGATGTGTTTGCCCAGGTTCGGGAAGCCACGGCTGATTTCAGTGATGTCTGGCTGAACATTGCCCATATTTACGTTGAACAGAAGCAATATGTTGCTGCAATTCAAATGGTACAAAAATGGTAGTATAGTTTCATTTCAGTGTGTACAGAAATAATTTTGCCAAGATTTTAATCGTTTTGTAAAATGTACGTGTATCCATTTATCATAGGGGTCGCGGTAGCGACCCCTATAATATGAGTGAAAATGGTCGAATGACCGTGTAAAACAAGGCTGCGCAGGAGCTGCGTAGATTCCTGCGCAGATCCTGCGCAGATTATGTGCGCAAAAAATTGTACGTGTCGAGTTTAGTATATTTGCCAAGTTTCATCCCCGTACCACTTTCCGTTAAAAAGTTGTGCCAAAAATCGCTTACGAAAATTGTGTTTTTTCTTTTTTTCCGGTTTCTCGCTTTTGATGTCTCATAAGGGGGTTTTGTAGCTTGAATAACTACAGATAGAAAAATTTTTGCCTATGAAACCCATATATATTCTTGTAGTACAAATCGAAAATAAGAAAATAAGCTGGTTTTTGTGCCTCCCGGAGCCGGAAAAAATTTTTGACTGGAGGCCAAAGTCGGCCAAAACGCTAAAATGGCCAAAAAGTATGCTTCAAAGGCGCCTTAATAAGTCAGACTGGGCTATATATGGGGCAATACTGACTATATGGTTAAACAGTACACATATCGGGGTCGTTCAAATGCTATATGATTTTCCGTCTCTGTGCGTAATTTTTCGGTACTGGCCGGCCAAAGTTGGTGAATTTTGGGTCGAACTTTGAACTTAATTTTTTCGCTTATTTTGCTACATGGGTGGCTAAAATTTTGCATACAAAGTTTTTTGGGACGGAGAATCGATTCCCGCTAGCAGTTTTGCTGTCCGATTAACCCAAGTTGCTGGGCTGGTTCCACTTGACCGTCTGAGGGGTCAAGTCGCTAACCGCTTCCCGGAAGTCCCTAGTAGGCTTTACTTAGCCTCTCCAAACTTTGTCTATAGGGGTTTTCTGGTGCGCCCAGCTCATTCCGGGTGTCCATTTTGCCGTCTGACCCACCCATCTTGCTGTGTTGGTTCCACTTTGCCGTCTGGAGGGTCCGGTCGGTACCGAGTTCCGGGAACACCATATAGAACTGTACATAGCCTCTCAAAACATTGTCTATAGGGGTTTCTGGTGCGCCCAGCTCATTCCTGGCATCTGTTTTGCCGTCAGACCCACCCATCTTGCTGTGCTGGTTCCACTTTGCCATCTGGAGGGTCAGGTAGGTGGGAGGTCATGTGGTCAAAAATGAAATTTTTCAAAAGTGGGCAAGTTTGGTACAAAATGAAAACCCTAAGCGAGCTGAGCAACTTTTGTCATAGAACTGCATGCTCAAGGTGGCTGTAGAGTGCTGTGGTGGGGTTGGGTGACGACTTAGGCGATTTTGGGTCAAAACTAAAATTTTTCAAAAGTGGTCAAATATGGTACCAAATGAAAGCCCTAGCGAGCTGAGCAACTTTTGTCATAAAACTGCATGCTCAAAGTGGCTGTAGAGTGCTGTGATGCGGTGGGGTTGGGGACTTAGGTGATTTTGGGTCAAAACTAAAATTTTCCAAAAGTGGCCAAATTTGGTATATCATAGGGGTCGCGGTAGCGACCCCTATAATATGAGTGAAAATGGTCGAATGACCGTGTAAAACAAGGCTGCGCAGAAGCTGCGCAGATTCCTGCGCAGATCCTGCGCAGATTATGTGCGCAAAAATTTGTACGTGTCGAGTTTAGTATGTTCCTGAAGTTTCATCCCCGTACCACTTTCCGTTAAAAAGTTATGCCAAAAATCGCTTACGAGAGTGATGTTTTTTCCGGTTTCTCGCTTTTGATGTCTCATAAGGGGGTTTTGTAGCTTGAATAACTACAGGTAGAAAAATTTTTGCCTATGAAACCCATATATTCTTGTAGTACAAATCAAAAATAAGAAAATAAGCTAGTTTTTATGCCTCCCAGGGCCGGAAAAAATTTTTGGCTGGGGGCCAAAGTCGGCCAAAACGCTAAAATGGCCAAAAAGTATGCTTCAAAGGCGCCTTAATAAGTCAGATTGAGCTATATATGGGGCAATACTGACTATATGGTTAAACAGTACACATATCGGGGTCGTTCAAATGCTATATGATTTTCCGTCTTCGTGCGTAATTTTTCGGTACTGGCCGGCCAAAGTTGGTGAATTTTGGGTCGAACTTTGAACTTAATTTTTTCGCTTATTTTGCTACATGGGTGGCTCAAAGTTTGCATACAAAGGTTTTTTGGGACGGAGAATCGATTCCCGCTATCAGTTTTGCTGCCCGAGTAACCCAAGTTGCTGGGCTGGTTCCACTTGACCGTCTGAGGGGTCATGTCGGTAACCGCTTTCCGGAGGTCCATAGTAGGCTTTACTTTGCCTCTCCAAACTTTGTTTATAGGGGTTTTCTGGTGCGCCCAGCTCATTTCCGGTGTCCGTTTTGCCGTCTGACCCACCCATCTTGCTGTGCTGGTTCCACTTTGCCGTCTGGAGGGTCCGGTCGGTACCGACTTCCGGGAACACCATATAGGACTGTACATAGCCTGACAAAACATTGTCTATAGGGGTTTTCTGGTGCGCCCAGCTCATTCCTGGCATCCGTTTTGCCGTCTGACCCACCCATCTTGCTGTGCTGGTTCCACTCTGCCATCTGGAGGGTCAGTTGGGTGGGGGGTCAAGTGGTCAAAAATGAAATTTTTCAAAAGTGGTCAAATTTGGTACCAAATGAAAGCCCTAAGCGAGCTGAGCAACTTTTGTCATAGAACTGCATGCTCAAAGTGGCTGTAGAGTGCTGTGGTGGGGTGGGGTGGGGACTTAATCGATTTTCGGTCAAAAATGAAATTTTTCAAAAGTGGTCAAATTTGGTACCAAATGAAAGCCCTAAGCGAGCTGAGCAACTTTTGTCATAGAACTGCATGCTCAAAGTGGCTGTAGAGTGCTGTGGTGGGGTGGGGTGGGGACTTAGGCGATTTCGGTCAAAAATGAAATTTTTCAAAAGTGGTCAAATTTGGTACCAAATGAAAGCCCTAAGCGAGCTGAGCAACTTTTGTCATAGAACTGCATGCTCAAAGTGGCTGTAGAATGCTGTGGTGGGGTGGGCTGAGGACTTAGGCGATTTTCGGTCAAAAATGAAATTTTTCAAAAGTGGTCAAATTTGGTACCAAATGAAAGCCCTAAGCGAGCTGAGCAACATTTGTCATAGAACTGCATGGTCAAAGTGGTTGTGGAGTGCTGTGGTTGGCTTGCTTGCTATTGCTGAAAGATATCTATATATACGTACATACCTTCATGAGCATACATATATAAAATAAAAGAAAACAAGAACAAAAAGTGCTCCTTCGTCGCATGTAAAATACATATGAGTCGTCGTAGGCAGGTTGTACATAAGCAAAAACTACCCTGTAAAATACATATGAGTTCCGTAGGGAGGTTGTAAATTAAGGAAAACAAGTTGCAACCGCTTAACATATGAGCCTGTCCTACAACAAGGCTCATATTGGCGTCACAGTGCATTCCACATTAAAGCCTCATTAAACAACCTCAGCTTCATCCACATTACGGAAAAATGAATAGACGTCGTGGCCCAGAAGAAATGGACTGAAGTGAACTACGACTGCTCAAGCTGAACTGTACATGCAACCTGATGTTTCCTGAAACACTATGGCACACCTCTAATGCATTCTCGAAACACTTTCACATTATACACACGCAGAATGCGTTCCCACTTGGCTGGGAGTCAGAGCGCCTCATGGCGTACCGTATTGAGCATATGCACACTATAATGACTGATCAACATTGTATATATGAAGGATAATTTGTAATGAAAAGCTTTATGCAGTATATATGTATTTATATAAAAGTAAAATATATATCTGCAAATTATTCGTATTATGACATACGCCAATATGAGCCTCGTTGTAGGACAGGCTCATATGTTAAGCGGTTGCAACTTGTTTTCCTTAATTTACAACCTCCCTACGGAACTCATATGTATTTTACAGGCTAGTTTTTGCTTATGTACAACCTGCCTACGACGACTCATATGTATTTTACATGCGACGAAGGAGCACTTTTTGTTCTTGTATATATAATCAACTGAAAGCCCTAAGCGAGCTGAGCAACTTTTGTCATAGAGCTGCGTACTCAAAGTGGCTGTAGAGTGTAAGCGGTACGAGCTGTGGTTGGCTTGCTTGCTACTGTTGAAAGATACCTTCAGGAGCATACATATATAAAATAATAGAAAACAAGAACAAAAAGTGCTCCTTCGTCGCATGTAAAATACATATGAGTCTTCGTAGGCAGGTTGTACATAAGCAAAAACTAGCCTGTAAAATACATATGAGTTCCGTAGGGAGGTTGTAAATTAAGGAAAACAAGTTGCAACAACTTAATATATGAGCCTGTCCTACAACGAGGCTCATATTGGCGTCACAGTGCATTCCACATTAAAGCCTCATTAAAGAACCTCAGCTCCATCCACATTACGGAAAAAAATGAATAGACGTTGTGGCCCAGAAGAAATGGACTGAAGTGAACTACGACTGCTCAAGCTGAACTGTACATGCAACCTGATGTTTCCTGAAATACTATGGCACACCACCTAATATTTCGCGATACGCTGTGGTACACGGTACACCTAATGCATTCTCGAAACACTTACACATTATACACACGCAGAATGCGTTCCCACTTGGCTCTGAGCCAGAGCGCCTCATGGCGTACCGTATTGAGCATATGCACGCTATAATGACTGATCAATAAGCTATGTGAAGGACAATTTGTAATGAAAAGCTTTATGCGGTATGTATTTATATAAAAGTAAAATATATATCTGCACATTATTCGTATTTTGACATACGCCAATATGAGCCTCGTTGTAGGACAGGCTCATATGTTAAGTGGTTGCAACTTGTTTTCCTTAATTTACAACCTCCCTACGGAACTCATATGTATTTTACAGGCTAGTTTTTGCTTATGTACAACCTGCCTACGAAGACTCATATGTATTTTACATGCGACGAAGGAGCACTTTTTGTTCTTGTGGGCGTACACGGTGGCATGTTGCAGAATTTTGAAAATCGTTTTTCATGGAATTTTTGTCAGTTTTATCTTTATCGTCATTTTTGTTAGTCGAACTTCAAAAATCAATGTTTTCGTCTGAAATTCAATATGTTTATTTTGACTGATTTGAGCAATTTTGTTGAATTATTTCTTGTTAGTGCATTTGGCCATGTTTGTCTGCTCGTTTTATAACTTTCGTAAGTCAGTCGTCATTGTGCCAAGCATACTTATTGAGGAGCTTATATGACAGATCTGGCGTTAGCTGAATAAAGTTTTAGGCATTAAGAAATCCGTCATGGAATCTTCGAAGAAAATGAATTCATCAAAAATTATGTGGTGTTTTAGTTTCTGAAGGGCCACTTCTTTTGGAATGACTAAATATGTGCACCTTGAGAAGCTATAGTACCAAAAAAAGAACCGTGTTGCTGGCAGGAATCTTTGTGTTGCCAAGAGTACGAATAGAGGAGTATGAAACTTTTACACTACTGCTTACTAAGCCCGTAACTTCCAGGAGGTGGGATCTCTCCCACTTTGCACTAAGCATACGCTTTCATATAAACGCTTGTCTGCTTGCTGATGCGCTAATTAACCTAAGGCTTACGCTTAGTAATTTTTTAGTTATTTTTATAAACTAATTATAATTTTAAAGCAGAGTATAACTGTAGAGCAGAAAAAATGCTACAAAGTTGTGGAATTAGTTGTTTGTGTACTTAGTGCTAAGTGGGTCCCACCCCGGAAGTTACGAGGGGGATGTCCCGAGTTAACGCACCCAGCATGCTTAGTACGCAGTAGTGTTAAGAGTTTCTTATTTTTATCTACTGTGTAATCTTGGCGTTACAAGGAAGCCAACTCCGGGTATTATAAAAGTTGAGGTATGAGGCGGCAGCTTCCAGACAGCGAAAGTACAATTTTTTAAAAAATAGCTGGCTTGACCAAGTTGAATTCAGAAGTACTGGTATCGCTCCTGGTCATTTTTAGACTGGCTTATGAAGATTACTTTGAAAAATGTTTGTTCCCTTTGAACATTATTTCAGGGAAAATTATTGCATTTTAATATTTTAATTTAAATTTTGTTTTTAGTATGAGAATTGTCTGCGAAAATTTTACAAGTACAACAATGTGGAGATCCTGCAGTATCTGGCTCGTGCATATTATCTTGCTGGAAAGGTTGAGGACGCAAAGATTGCTCTGATACGAGTATGTGCACAACGGTTTGATGAATATATACAGTACAGGCTGTGTTATTGTGGATAGAAAATATTTAATCAGTAGCCAATCTTATCCCTTTAACGCCGACGGTAGTGTGAACTTGACATTATTCACTTGACGTGCGCAGATAACCTACGGTTGAGTAGCTCAAAAAATTTAGTTTCAGCTTCAAAGGAGTAATGCTGTTGCTCGCAGGTTTTTTCTGGATTTAAAGATGTCATTCCATAAAGAAGCTCCGCCCAAGAAATACATCCCCAATTATGCCGGAATTAAGGGCCCCCTTCCCATACCATGCCACTATCATCGTTTCTGAACTAATTTGTAGCTAGTTTTAGGCTAAGCAAGTCACTCCCAACGATCTGGTACTGCTGTTCAACTTGTCCTTGGTCTTGCAACGCCTTGCCACCCAGACATTGAAGGATTCTAAGGCTCCACTGCGTGATGTTTTACGGGCACATGCTGAGCTGAAGCTGGCTGAACGGTGAGAATAATTGATAATCATACATCATGTTCTGCTTTGTTGTGATTCAGATGAACCAGATTGCGGCCTATGTACATAGTTTATGCTCTTTCACGTTCCAAAGTTCTAACCGCTATATTCACACTATTTTTGCTATGTCATGTAATGTCATGTTAAAATGTAGATGTCATTCCGTAAATTTGCAGCCTTTCATTAACTTTAATGTTATACTTATGAAAGTCTGCTGGAAGTCACTAAAAATAATTGAAGCTCGCACTTAGCACGTGTACTTACCGACACTGTTATTAGTATGTATATTTGTTATTTTAGAAGACATTCTGTCAGTGTGTCCTTTACTGCAAGGTTGCATGCATTTATCTGGTCTTATATATTTGATTTGGAACGTAGAGATTTCTTATTCTGTTCTGTGTTTTAGGTATTTTCGACACATTCGTGACCGTGGAGACAAAGGGCGGTTTGACTTTCGTGTTGTGGACGATGAGGGTAGAAAGTGCACTGATCTGTTGTCGCAGACGGATCACCTGCTGCAGCGGGCTAAGCGAATGGCAGCTGAGGAAGAGGAGACGAGACGGCGCCAGCAGGCGGAACGAGAGGCCTTGCGACAGAAACAACTGGCTGAAGAGGTCTGATTATAAATCATCACCTCTGTAGAATTTTTAACCTAATTTCTAACAACGCTAGTCCATTGCTTGCTGAGGGTTGTGACTTCCCAGTTAAAGCTCCCAAAGTGCTTACTTTCCTTAGCTTATTGATATACCTAGGCAGATTGTTGAAACTAAAACTTGTAATTGTAGTTTACTTTGATTTGATTCCGTTATGATGCTGTTTCTTTCAATATAGCTTGGAATGGTTTTGTTACAGAGAGCTCGTCAAGAAGCTGAAAAGTTGCGAGAGATGCAGTTAGCAGCTAAGCGCCAAGAATTCATAGAAAAGACCAAGGCTTTACGTTCTGTGCCGGAGATTAAGGATGATGACAAAGCCAAGAAATCCCGGGTAAGGACAACTTTTAGAATTCTTTTGACTGCCTTAAAGTTGTGGTTTGATCTTATTTGTGATGCTTATTCTTTATGCAACTTACTGTTTGTTCTCTTGTTATTTATTTTTGCTTGTCCGAACGCAACTGCTTTGTTGTAACTAATTTTGAAGTTGAAATTTTGATTTTAGCTGTAAAGGCGTTCTTGCAGGCTTTCGATCACTCTAAGTTTTTGCTGAATATTCCAAGCACACACATAGGAACCAAATTTTGAGAAAAACATAGTTTAGTGCCTGTGTAAGCAGCAAGGTATTGTCAGCTCTCAATTAGAAGATTACTGGCTATGACACGAACTGACGCAGTATAGTATGCTGTGATGATGATATTTTAGTCATGTAGTTATTTGTTGTATTTGGTGTTATTTTAGTCTGGCGGTGGCCGTCGGCGTGATGTTGGTGAAGAGTGGATCAATGACTCGGATGAATATGCGGGTGTAGAGTTTGGCAGAAAGAGAAAGGGCAAATCTTCGGAAATGAAAGAACGAAGAAGAAAAAGAGAAAAGTTTGTCCAGCTGTTGAAATAGTGTCAATCACAAATTCTACGTTTATTTTGAAGCTCTGAGGTTGATACATAATTTACATATATACCCCTTTTTGTTTTCTTCACTCATAAGCAAATTCAAGATACATACACTGTGTTGTATGTGTGATCGTTAGTTTTTACATTATAGGAGAGCAGAAACTTTGGGCAGTGATGAGGAGGAAGAAGATATCAATGATTTTATTGCGGATGCTCCACCCAGAAAGGGCAAGGGAAAGAAAGGAAAGAAGGGCGTTGCAGGGGATAGACCGCGATCACCCGAATTGTCTCGAAAACAGCAGGCTAAAGTGAAGTCTCGAGCCATGCTGTCCTCAACGTCCTCAAGCTCGGAGGGAGAACCTGACTCCGCTGTGTCAGTTCTGTTTCTTTTTAACTTGATAGTTTAGATTGTAGTCTATGATTTGTAAGTGCTGATAATATCAGCTGGCTTGAGACGATTGACTTACCTTTAACAAAAGTGCATAACTTAAGAGCATGAGAAGCAACGGTTAATTCGGCAGGCTAATCGCAAGAGATATTGGAAATCTTCTTGTCGACGGGAATAATTATAGCTGGACGTTTTAACCACTGTGCGACCTCAGCACGAGATTCGACCAATTGCAGCTCGAAGCTTGACCTTTTACGAAATTATACTTCAGAATTAAATTCTGCTGCAAAAATTGCCGTCCAAAATAAATCTGCTTTTGTAATGTTATCGTTAAGTGCGTGCTGTATGAGAAAGACAAATAACTGTTAGATAGAGACAGCTGCTAATTTTATACTTATAATACTTTGTGTTTGGTGACTAATTCTGATTGTCTCTGGTGATTTTAATTTCAGAAAAGCTGGACCCAGTAGTGGTGCTGCGGCCGCCAGCACAAATACCGACGACTCGGGAAGCGACACAGCTAAAGCCCCACAGAAAAAGCGTCGTTTGGCTGCTTCTTCATCCGGTGGTGACGACGCAGATGATAATGACCAAAGTGATGAGAATACACGTGTATGTAATACCATGATCCATATAAAGTTGTTTGGCTGATTAGTATTGATTGATTCAAATTTAGTTTGGTTCTTGAGATCAAAATTACATTTTGGAACAGGCACCGATGGCTCAGTGCTTTTTCATTAAAAGTAGTTTTTGACGTCTACCAACACTATAATCTCTTCCAGAAGGAAACCCTTTTTGATGAGATTTCATACCATATTAACGACACCCTGTTGCTAAATGAGTTAAGCTTGACTGGAGTTAATAGGGTTAAGTTATAACAATTAATTTCAACTCTCCTCCTCTTTCCTTAAATGGACCTTACTCTAATAACTCCTGTTCAGTACTTTATGCTTAGCTTACATAAACATGTTTTCGCCATTAGAATTGTATATTTAGCAGAGCGGCAATGTCTCAGGAAAAGGTTCTGAAAACGGTTCTGAAGCTGCAAGGAGTGCTGAAGACGAGGACGATGAGGACGAGGATGCTGCTCCCAGAGCTTCCACCAGAAGAAAACCTACACGAAAGATTGCCATTGTCGTAAGCTCAACTTTGTTGAGGACTTCTAGTTGACATAGGAAAATGGATAATGTGAAATTGTCATGTTTTAATTTTTGAGGGATTCCGATATACGTATAGGTAGACAAGTCGATTCCCTGTCGTATTTTGTTCATATTTCTTTTTTTCGTATTTCATTTGTTCGTAATTCATTGTTCGTATTTCATCTGTTCGTATGTCATTTGTTCGCAAAGGCAAACGCGATTCATTTTGTTCGTAAATTTCACTGATTTATCAAAACTTTGTCAACATTACAGAATTCAGCAATTTAGAATTTTTGGGATCGTCTACATATACACCGACGTCGTAATACAGTGTCATGTGCTAGGCTAATTTTTTGGGCTGTTTTTACCCCTCGGAATGATTGGCCCAGGCTACATTTCCCCAAAACATGGTTTAGACTGGGCCTCTCCCGAGAAACAACAGCCTAGGCTAAACTTTACCAGCGTGATTTAGTAAACACGTCCGTCTCTGGCATAATTCATTAAACACGCATTTCAGGTAGGCGTTATTCATTAATGCAGCAACATTGTGTTCCGCTTAGATCGTGGTATAAATATAGATATAGGCATTAGGCAGGTCCATATAGAAATATATCCATAAGTTGTCCCCGAACTAATTAATAGATATAATTATATCTAATTATAGATATTTAATAGATATGGCAGTATTTGTAATACGTATGATAGCTTTATTATTAAGTCTAGGAAATTACTGGACTTAGCTATTTCTAAGGGATATAATCAGCAAGGTCTAAAATTGCAAATTCGAAAAACTGTTAAAAAACAGAAATTTCATATAAAATTCGACAAATCGGTATCATCCATATGTATATAATGATGTGTGTAGCACATTTGCTTAACCAGCACGTGTGAATGGGACCACAGGGCAGAAACGTTTCTATCCTATTTCGCTGGGAGTTGAAAACAACCTAAAGCTGCAACTAGTAAGTCGGCATGCTACTGACGACGCCCACCGAATACTAGTATCAGTCTAGCATAGTGGTCAGCATATGAGAGCACCTAACAGTATGAATGACATGTTTGTTGACACTTAGGTTTGTACGTAGTAGTAGCTATGCGTGTAGCTAGGTTTAGTAAGTTTATACTATATATATTTCATATTTTATTTTGATAATTTTATGATTTCTTTATATTTACAGTTTTGTTGGAACTTCTCTTTTGGAGTCATTATGCTTATCAATTAATATCGCTCTGGGTTTTTTACATGTTGTTCGCCTTGGTTGTATATACCGGGCAAATCAGGTGATGGTTCTTTTCGGGCTGTACCGCCTTCGCCGTCTATCCTATTTATGACTTTAAATAGGATAACTTCAAGAAGGTAGGAAACATTTTATTTAGTTTTTTCTCTAGGCTAGGTATGCCAAACACTTGGGGGAAACACTAACATATTGTGACATCGCTACCACTCTCAGTAGTAGTCTACATCAACAGTAACAAATTTGACCACTCACCAATTTCTTGTACTTGTGTAACCTGGTACCTGAAGGAACTGCGTTAAACCTGTAAAAAAATCAGTTTAGCATTGTAGTGACCAGACTGTAAACATGTGACTTACCTTACGGATTCGTGTATATGCATATTACTGTAACTGTCATCAATAGGTGCAATTTACTTACTTTCGTATATAACTAATTTTCTTAATTTCTTACGTAATAACCTAAGCGTCTTAACATTCAAATTAAGGGGTCTTCTTTAATAACAAAGTAACTATATAATTATTAATCCTATGTAGTTTACATACTTCATATATATGTATACTTAATTTCTCTTAACTTCTCTACCTAAGTCTAACTGCCGTAATCCAATCCTTTACGTAAACACTAAGCTAAATCTTTCTTTCTTTCTTTTGGCCTTTCATTTTACTGCTGCTCGGCGGCTGCCTTTTAACCTTTTCAGTTTCGTCTACCTACGCATGTAGTCTCTGGACTTTGTGTTAACTGGGCTCGTGGAGCCAAAACATAGCTTCCAACTTAGAGTTAGCCATAACATCTTGGGTGCATCAATTGAAGTTTTGTAAATTTGATAGTCAGTCTGAACTTGGATTTTAATAAAGTCAGTCAAGTTTCGGAGCGCCGAGCGCACTTTCTGTTTGGCTTGCTACGCCAAAGTTTTCTTTGCAACTGCCAGTGCAGTTAAGTTAAGACTAATTCAGCTTGACTGAAGTTCGGACTTGTGGACAAGCGCAGCTGGACAAGCCTCTGGACTTGTCTAATTCCTGGATTTTTCTGGCCACGGACAGGTCCCGGAACACTCGGTCGGACAACTTAGCGGACAATATGTCATCAGAGGTACGGTGAGCCGGTTGTGAGCAGTCACTTAGAGTTAACTTTAAACTAGTCGGTCACTAGTTTACACTTGAACAAGCTTTACTTCTACTTCAAATCCCAATCTTTTTATAAAATGTGATTTTCACACTCTTAAAAAGACTCCTGTAGAAATTATTGCAGGAATTCTTGCAGTTTCTACAAAAGTGGTTGGTCCTATGCGGTCAGTCACCAGCGGAGTTTCCTGTATTTTCCACAAATGTAACTTTTGTAGATTTTACCAACCTCGAATAATAGTAAAAATTACAGGAATTTCCTGTAGAAAATACTGAGGAAACCTGTAGTTTTTACAGGAGTTTCCTGTAGAAAATACTAAAGAAACCTGTACTTAAGGGGGAGGGGGCTAGAAACGGGTTGGCACGACACTGTCGGAGAGACCTACTTTTCCCCCCAACGTTAGCCAACATATCAAAGTAAAAAGTTTAGAGTGGGCAATCTCACCTACACTGTTTTTGGCAGGACGCCAAAGTACAAATTTTTGTACGAAAAATGGGATTTTTCAAAAAGGTTTTTTCAGCTCTGGTAGATTAACGGTTTGACCAATTCTATAACTTTCAGCCACAAATGTTAACTGTTACTATTGCTAAATATTAAAAGTATTCCGGCTTTCGTGCGTTGCTTCCTTCTTCAGCTATAACAGCTCAAAGTTTGAAATTTGGCAAAAAGTTGCGATGTGACCGTGCGCCTTTTTCGATCTAATAAAATTGACAGCCCCTAGCCTACCACAGCTTGTTACCAAATATTAGGCTTTAGTGGAAGGAGTGATCCTCAGGAAGGAAATATGATTTTAAATTTAATAGAGGCAAACTGTCTGTGAGTTTCGAGGGCTTTGGTTTTTCTGGTTAGTGTGCAAACTTTTTGTTAAAAAATAACCCTTATTAGGCCTGAAAAGCTAGCTAAGCGCAGTAAAAATAGGGTTAAAAATTTTTTGTCTCCGATTTTGCCGAAATGGGGCTTATAGGGGTTATTTGACCTGCAGAATCCGAATATGAAATCTGTTTCTCGATATGACGCTTCTACCGTTCAGTATGCGCTTACAACTGTCTTAGAGCTTTTTGGAGCGATCTCCATCCATACTTCGAAAAATCAATCTAGCATTTCTAAACATTGGAGCGAGGTTTAGTGACCTAGCCTTCTGCACATGTTGGTACACTCACTGGCCTGTAATGCGGGAAGTTTCAGCCGATTCTGCCACAGTACGTTGGAGTAATTGACTCACATCTTCGAAATGGCACCAAATAACAGCGACAATATAGATAATGTAATCTAGCACTGCGAGCGCAGGGGTTAACGAAATCACGTCATTTTTACAGAAGTTAAGACAGATACTTGGGGTATTAATTAGAGCAAAGTTGGCTTCATTTGGTAAACCACAGCTCATTAGACGTTAGTTAACCTCCACCCATATAGACCTCCAACACCCAAATTTTCGCACTTTGATTGTATCGCAGAAAAAAGAATACAATGGTCGAGAGAGTATTTTACACGATATCAAAGCACTATATGTGTCAGAACTATTTCTGGAAAATTGGGTACCGTACCTTGCGCGTAGCGATCAGGGCAAGGTGAAGTTTGTGTACGGGTCATGTCGAGCTTTGGACCGACAACACCAACTTCTGATGGCTCCACAGGACGCTACGCTGCATAGAATTCTTTCAAACTTCAAACTATTTTACACTAAACCTAATAATATTATGTGGCAAAAGACTATCTATCTTTTCCAATATCGAACTTTTAGTGAAATTCGTAGCCCCCCCCCCCCTTAATTTGTTCGACTTCTTCGATAATCCTAAATTATACCAAACTTGTAGTTTTTACAAGACAACCCCTGTAATTTTCACCAGAGAGACTTGTTAATGGAAAAGGGGCAGATGCGGGGGCGGCCGCTCCCAAAATATGTTCGGCAGGGAACGGCCGTTACAAAACATCACCCACGGAGTGTTGAAAGACTGAAAATTTGAAAACATTCAAACAATTTCAGTTAACCTGTAGAGTAAACCTGTAAATCAGTGAAAACTACAGGTTTAATTTGTATTGAATACTAGTCTAACTTGTAATCCGTTCTACCAAAGTATATCCGGTAAAAACTACCAGCGGTATCCTGTAGAAATTACAAGACATAACAAGAGTGCAAGTATAGTAGACGTATCCTGTATTTTCTACAAAAGCTTTTGTATATATCATCTACAAACGTGGTTCCTGTAGTTTCTACTGGAATATTTCTTAGGGTGCAAGTAGCAAAATTTACGAACAAATGAATCACTTTCGAGTTTAGGCAATGATTGGTCGTTATTTCTGATTTCTCAGTATAACTGTAACTCATTACAGAAAATTAATAACATCAGGGTTGTCTTATGGTGTATAAATATTTCAATATTTCTATTCTTAAGTGTTCTCAGAATACTAAATTTTGGGTTGAGTCGTTTGAGCTTTTTTGAAGGAGTCAGATGATGAAGATGAAGAAGAAAAACAGGAGGAGGAAGAAGATAATGGCGAAGAAGAAACTGAAGCTGATAATGATACCGCGACTAGACAAAGTGGAGGAACAGAAAACAACGGAGATGGTGAAGAGGCTGAACAGGAAAATGAAGACGACGACGATGATGAGAATGACGCGCAACCTTCGTCTGAGGAAAATTCTGACTAGTCTCTGTGCATTTATATTTTTAAATGTAAATATTTAATTTTATTAAAGATTTTGTCTGGACTTCTTTTTTAAGTACTCATCCTAGATAGGAATACGCATACTCCTTACTATCTCAGCCTAAGCTATAGTAAAGCCTCTTCTCAAATCAGGTCGTAGTGAATAGGCGGGGCTGGTTCCAGTAAAACCGGTTGGAACCGAAACCGAATCTGAAGGAGTTTTCTAACCGGAACCGGAGCCGGTAGGATTTGGAACCGGCCGGTTCCACGCTTAAAAATTGGACAAACTATTTTTGTAAAAGGTTAAAAATTGCAAATGCTGGATTTTGTAGTTGCCATTCATGGTAGAGATCGCATGCTCTACTACTATATAATATAGGAATTTTGATGTTTTACACGCCTACAAATGGATCGTTCGTGAATTGGCATGAGAGTATATTTATGTATTTCTTTAATTTTAGTCGGACTTCTATTTTGTGTTAATTATTTCATTCCAGACATAAAGGACATAACTGGAAATGGAACAGCTTCAGCTTCCACTGACGGTGAGACAAACTCCCCGCTTCCCCGTTTCAGGTGATGGGGACACGTTTCAGCTTTCGCGGAAGCTGTGACTTGGTATTTTAAGAGAAATTCCAGATGTCTAGTTGAATCTACATTGGTGACGTTATCGTTTCTGCTTAGATAAAAATAAGATTGTAGCATGCTCGATAAATTAGGAACATGAATTGTTATATTGCAAGGAAAAATTTCGACATCCTTTATATATATATACTGGAATTTCTTAACTTTTTTATTTTTCGAATTTTTAAAAGTCATTTTGTGTGTATTACAAAATGCAGTTTTGTAAATTTTTAAATTAATTTTAACGAATTCTTAGAATTCTAAATTCTAAAAAAGGAAGGGGGCACTTTAGCTCAGAGTTGTATGCGGGCCGATTTTTCCGGCCCGCAGCCCGCACCTTATGACCGCGGCCCGCAACACTCCGGCCCGCGGCCCGCACACGCGAAATCCGGCCCGCAGGTACCCGCACGTAAAAATTGCTTTCTATGTAGTACCTGAGCACTAAAACTGATGTACTTTGGGAGATACTTCCGGATTTGGCAAATTTTTCTGTTCGTTTGATTTGAACTTTATTGTCTACCAATTTACTGTTCTTAAAGTGGTAACAAAAGCTTAGCTTCCCTTAACTGAAAGGGTATATACGCCATGAAAATTTTTTGGGCTGGGATTTTGCTCATTTTTTCAAAAGTTTGTCGCATCCTTGAGAGCGAGTTTCTTTTAGCACCTTAACAAGCTTAACTAACCAGCTATTAATTGTACGAAAAATGAAAATTGGTTTTGAAAGCGGCGGCGCCGCAGCTGCAGCAAACACACATACAGCTTTCCCCATAACGCCGTATGCTGTGGAACTTCACGCGGCTGTTTAAGGTACTGGTTTAGTGGTTTCCTTTCGGGTATTTTTGACTCATACGGCTTTAATCCTTTACTTAAATAGCTGAAACTTTCCAACTTTGCTATTTTGGTGCTCTTTACCATTCTCGGACCAGTCCCGCATTTTTAGGTGAATAGATGGTAACTTTAAGTTTTTTGCCACTTTTCTCTCAGTAAGTAATTGATACATCGGATTGGTTGTTATGGCTGAAAAGAGGACACCGAAATGAACATTTTTGTCTTTACAACCTACGAGCTATCTCCAGTGGTTAAGTCAGTATAATCCAAAAACTATTTTTAGTGTCAAAAAATTGTCATTTTCGAAGAAATCAGCTTTTTCAAAAATACTACCAAATTTTAACGGACAAGTTTGATCCATGTATATCGTTTGATCCATGTATATCCAATCGATACACAGTCTAGTTTACATTTATCAATGATTATCAGCAGGAGTTGATTGCTTTATACTGGCAATTTTGGCAAAACCGAGATTATTTTGTTTTAAACATCGATGTCTCAAAAACTACTCGACGGATTCTGGAGACTTTTGGCAGAGTGGAAATTCGAACTTTCGCGGAGGGATGCTTTTCTTGGTTTTGGCTAGACCATAATGAGTAGCAAGAAAAGTCAATGCGCATTTGGCGGATTTTCTCGACAATGAAGACCTGCAGGCAGAGCCAAATCCAAAAAACGTCCCTCAGCCCACATGTCCTTCATATCATGATGGCACACACAGTGCTTTTATCCGATTCTACAGTTTTGAAAAATCGATGTTCAAAAATGTTTGGTCAATAATGGTTTGTATATGATTTGGTATGTATGAAATTTCTAGAAAGCAAACATAGCCCAGGAAAGTAGCCAAAATCGGCCCGCATCGGCCCGCGCGGCCCGCGCGGGTAGTAAAATTTGGCCCGCCCCGCCCCGCCCCGCGGGTACCCGCGGGTACCCGCGGCCCGCATACAACTCTGCTTTAGCTCAGATGTGAACGAAAAAATGAATGAAAACCTTAACAAGCTTACATGCATGTTTGAAAATTAACTTCATTAAAGAAAAGGTTAGAGCCCGTTGGGATATAGTCGGAAATTAGCTATCTTTGGATATATCTTCTAAAATATCGGTAAATAAAATACATGGAACGTTGTGTTGTCAGGACGATTGAAGCAACATTTTTATAGATAAAAAACTAAATTTTACACTTGATAGTTGATTACTTGGTTTTCTTATTTTTAAGCTGTATTATTCATCTGAATTAAAGTTTTCTCTTCATTAGCAAAAAATTTTTAAATTTTTGGCGAATGTTTAATTTTGAAGATCAAAATTTCCGATTATAGATGCA
>JASAND010004122.1:0-14923 GCA_030248195.1 Trissonchulus latispiculum | reverse complement strand
AGGCTGTCCCGACCGTCTCCTGTGGTCGGTCTGTTATCCATCTGTGCCACGGTCTCCGCGTCCGCTACGTCTGGGCGTGGTAACGGTGTTAGTACGTAGGTTGAAATACTAGCCCCGCTACATTACTGTATTCAAGAGTGTATTGAAAAACAGTGACAAAACAATGACAAATCAGGGTACTGTCATAGATACTTATGATACTTAAGAGCATGATGTTACAAGTTACAGCTAATACCATAACATCTTGTTTCGCAATCGGTCCCCTTGGGCAATTCCCCCCAGCCCTAATTTTGAATTTTTTGACCAATAACTTTGAAATCTTGTATGGGTGCATACTAGAGGCTGATGAACTCAGAAATTCAAAAATTTCAAAATTTTAATAAATTTTAAAGAAATTTTAAATTTTAGTTTAGTAAGGGCTTTAGCTAAGTATAAGCTTACACATTAAGCTTACAACTTTAGCTTATTTTAAGCTAACTAAAAGCTTTATCGAAAAACGGATTTCGGATTCGTGCTCAGAGCCCCTGATGTATGCATATTTTCAGCAAAATTTTTTAAAAAATTTCTTGGTTTCCCTTGGTCCCCCCCTTATCAAACTAAAAATTAAAATTTTTAAAATTTTTTTAAAATTTGAAAAAATTTTTAATTTTTGAATTCATCAGCCTCTAGTATGCACCCATACAAAATTTCAAAGTTACTGGTCAAAAAATCAGATCAGATCTTCAGCTCGGCACAGATAAGGCTTTGACTGCCAACAAACCTCCTCTAGTAGCCGACGTGTATCATCGTTTCTTGTGAACAAAATCACCACTCGGGCACCAACATCCTTAGGCTTTTCCAATTTTGCCTTTTCCTTTAGCTTCAGAACAATTTCTGTCCAATTTGCATTGTCTGATGTCTTGCCCTCGTACGCAATGCAAATGTTTCGGCTGCCTGTAATTATTAAATTAGAAACTATAATTAAATTTCCGCAAATGTAAATCCTCAAATTAGCTTTCCATTCATCACGTGTTTTTGCTACAAAATCATACAAAACAAAAACTCATTGTCTCAATCTCAATGATTGTCACGATACGATACGGGTTTCTGGTATAACCCTATTTTTACATCAATAATATTACTGAGCACAAAAAAGGGTTCAGTAATATATTGTTTTACCAATTTCAAACAAACCAGTCTGCTGGTTATAAAGTGACGTTATAAAGTGACATATATATGACGTTGGAAATTTAAAAAAAACCATTTTTCTTGGAATCGAAAACTCACAGATAACTTAAACCAAACGGTTGATTTGGTTGTAATAAAGCTATAAACATGTTTTATGGATTGGGGTATTGGATTATCCAGTTGTTACCTGCAGCTTCAATGAATCTATCCGCACCCATTCTGCCGTACTCTCCTTCGGAGTAAACCAGTGATACGTAAGTCCAATTAAAATGTTTAGAAACATCCGCTAATACACGGGCCTGATAAACATCCGACGGAACAGTTCGAGCAAAAAAGTCATACTTAAATTTATCACTAAGATCGGGATTTGTGGATGCTGGCGATACCAAGACCACACGATACAGCCTTAATAGATTTGCAACCTGAAATAATAATACATTTTGAACTATTTCATAAATTGGCAAGACCTCTAATTTTTGTGACCAATTTCAGGAATCTTTTGTTTTTCAGTAACTTAATCATTGTTTCACTTTATTTGATAATTTTGTTTGATAATTAAAGTTTGTATTTGAGCCAGCACACCAGAAAATAAGACAACGATATGTTACTGACATCAGACAAATTAACATAGTCGAACACTTGAATACGATCAACATCAATATAACTTCCATCTAGCTTTTGTAACAGTGATCATTATTTGCTTACCATAGTTGTAACGGTACTGTAAGAAGCACCAACGACACCAGCCAGTGGAAGAGGTAATATTCTCATTTTTGGTGGAAAGGTATTGCTGTTTGGACAGACATATCGATGAGCTTGACCTTCCATCTGTATGCTGTCAACCTAGAAATAATTAATTTGATACACTAACAAAATCAGCAACAATGTTCAAATATGAAACATTGTCCACGTTGTTTACAAAGTACTGCATCTCCAGTTTTGTTTGTATGCTATTTATTGTCCGATGAACGGACGGAGTAGTTGAACAACGAAAAGTAGTTTCAACTTAATTTATGTTTCAATTTATTTAAACTGTTTAATTAAAAACCTACCACTGCTACTGTACGTTCAGAGTGTACTAAGGGTTCTAAGATATTATTATTTAATTTTTTGTTTTAATTTCATAAATTCAAAAACCAAAAATGTGCAAACTCTGCGGAAGAGAGAGACCATTGCTCTTGCTACTTACCAGCATTAGTGACATGTTTAAGGCATAGTTTTGCTGGGAACAGGTATCTAATATTCTAGTTCCCAGCTTAATTCCTGGCAACCACTTGGGATTATTGTTGATGGTTTCTAGCGTCAACACAACTGGTTCATCACTCGATGCATCCCACGACCCCCCACCAAGCGGTCCATGCCAAGGTTCCATTGCCTTTCTAGGATGAACTGGAACCAGACCGCCAATGATTAAATCCCCTGAAACATAAAACTTAAGATTATGATTGACTGATGTAAAAACCTAGATTAATTAAAAGTCCGGCGGGGGATGATTCGTTATTGATCGATGGTCTAAACCGATAGCTTGACTAGGATTAATTTTATACTCTGTTTAATTTTCTGATTCAGTCTATCGCTTGTAAGATTTCATCTCTTTTCAATCTTTTCATTTCAGTTTTCAATTTTTAGAATTCAGGCGAATTTAGCTCGTAAAGGTAAACCCTAGCTGAGTGTTAATATTTATAGCTCAGGCATCGCATTGCGTCATAACTAACAGAACCACTATTGCTTGACAATGCTCGTTCCCCATTGTGCTAATTATCTTCAACAATTTCCAGAAATACTTATATAGTGGCGTATACCTGGAATAAAAACTTGGCTGACTGTCTGGGTGAAATAGTCATCTGGTACAAAAGTCCACCCGTGATTGTAGGAACGAGAGAGTTTAAAAAGGCGCAATAGAAAAGGCAAGATGAGCATAATAATGTGCTGCAGTCAATGTGTGAAAAAAGCATATATCCAATTGAACATAAAATTATTCATCACTACGGCCATACGGATATACCAGCTTTATCCTTTGGCTGAATACATAATTGGCACTGATGTCTATATAAAGATAAACGGATTCAAAGGCAGTTGATAACAGTCTGTCTTCAACTGTAACAATTTACTGTTGGCAAATTCAGCACGGTACTCTGTCAAAATCTTCGACATTACAATGTATTTACATAACTGTTGGTATGTTGTGTGACGCCCCATGCGGCATGATTTCAAATTTTCTAAGATCAAGTCTATCTAATTTTACTTGATGTTAAGTCTGCAATAGTTTGGCCTTTGCCCTCCAGAAAATACATCGCGTTGGTTAGTCTTCACCAGCCTGGCTGCCTGTTAGCTTGGCAGGGTTAGGGACGTCTTCAGCTTACGTTATATCAGTTTAAGCTAGGCTTAACTAGGCTAGGCTAGGCCTAACTTAAGGTGCTGGTATCGCTTTGTGTAAATTTGACCCTATAGGCTTTAATTCTTTATGAAAGTGGATGAAACTTTCCAAATATACTATTTCGGTGCTCTTTAACATTCTGGGACCAGTCCCGCATTTTTAGGTGCAAAGTAGAGATGAGATCAGGGCCGACTTTTTCGGCCCGGCCCGGCCCGGCCCTGTTCAAATTTGAGGTCTGCCCGGCCCGGCCCGGCCCTGTGTCAAAAACTTCAGGCCCTGGCCCGGCCCGGCCCTGAGCGCCGTTTAGGTCTGCGCGGCCCGGCCCGGCCCTGAAAAGCCCTGATTTTTAAAAAAATTCTTCTATGAAGTTTTGTGACACTTAGAATTTTGTGTTTTGCCGCACTATCGTATTCTCAAGATCCAAAGTTCATGTTCTCTCAAACAGTGCATTACAAATATATTTCAGCATCCTACCTCGCTAAGGGAATTAGCACTAAATGTGCTAAATTAGCCTGAGGTATGTAGATTTACCGAAATAGTTTAGTATTTTACATGTTTGGATGTTTGTTTGTTTGTTTGTTTGTTGTTTGAAATAGAGTTTGAAACTAGAAACTTTGAAAATAGAGACTAAACTTCTGTTACTCGCAAGCTGATGTATATTTGATATTGATATTGATTTGTTGTACATTCAGTCTCATTTGACACAAAGAATGCAAGAAATTTTGAATTTAGGAAGGCAAAATCAATTCTTAGAGTTGGAAAGTGTATAATATGCAATAAATTAATGTGAAAAACTTCAGGGCTTGGCAGGGCCGAACAGGGCCGGGCCGGGCTTTTTTCGTTGGAAGCTGCGCGGCCCGGCCCGGCCCTTACTGAGTTTTTCTCCGGCCGGGCCCTGCCGGGCCCTGACTGAAAACATAGTCGGCGCGGCCCAGCCCGGCCGGTCGGGCCGGGCCGGGCCGGGCCGGGCTTTGTCGGCCCTGATCTCATCTCTGGTGCAAAGATAAGAAATTTTTGGTTTTTGCCATTATTCTCTCAGCACATAGTCGAGACACCAGATTGGTTGGTATGGCTGGAAAGAGGGCACAAAAATGAACATTTTTGCTTTTACAACTTTTGAGCTATCTCTAGTGGTTAAGTCAGTATAAGCAAAAAACGATTTTTGGGGTCCAAAAATGGCCGTTTTCGAGAAAATCAGTTTTTTCAAAATCACTGCCAAATCGTACGGACAATTTTGGTTTATTTATACTCAATCGATACAACGTCCAATTACGCGTTTTATTAATACCTATTCGCTGGAGTTTGTTGCTCTAAGCTGGAGATTTGGCCGAAAAACCATTTTGGCAAAACTGCGATTATTTTGTTTTGAACATCGATTTCTCAAAAACTACCCAATGGATTCGCGTGATTTTTGGCAGAATGAGAATTCGCACTATTGCGGAGGGACATGTTTCTTGGTTTGAGCTAAAACGTCTCCAGTTGCGAGAAAACTCAATGCAAAGTTGCAAAATTTCGTGCCACCGCACATTTAATGGATTTTCTTGTCCGTTAAGACCTGCTGAGCCAAATCCAAAAAAATGTCCCTCGGCCCACATGTCTTGTATAGGACAGCACAAGAAAAAATTTTGGCCGATTCCACAGTTTTGAGAAATCGATGTTCAAAACTTTTTGGTCTGTATTCAACCTGTCAGATGTCAGTATGACGGAAAATTTTAGCTATGTTCTGCGGATTTTTACTAGTTTCGTACAGTCATGAGAATCTGCAGATTATAAGCTTTAAAATGATGTATAAAGCTCTTTCCAACTCACACAATTGCGAAAGTTATGGCGTTTCAAAAAGTACGCACAAAAGCACTGCACAAAACGATACCAGCACCTTAAACCAACAGTTTAAGCTAGGCTAAGCTCCGAAACGCTGCTATTGCTACTGCTGCTTTTTGCTGTTGTTGTTGTTGAAAGAAAGTGTTTCAGTATACAGCTTATAATACCTTGTCTCCACTGGCTAACACATACTCGGTTATTTATATTATGAAAAATTTCTGACCATTTGATGCCGACAATCCCATGCGCCTCAAGCGGAGGCTTTTGTTTTTTAGAATTCACTTTTGTAAACTGTTAATCCTAAGAATTTCAGGTATTAGAAGGCCAAGAAAAAGATAACGTGGCTTAAACTCCACGGTTCTCAAATAAACGTTTCAGTGGCTACTGTAGATGAGTAACAGCGTGTAAATCTGGCAGCAAGATACGAAAGATTCTGGTGAATGAGCAGTCAATAAGGAGTTTCTAAGCTGGAAAGGTACCTAACTGTCTTTACAATTGAACTGAAGATGGGTATAGGAAGGCTGGTTTCTCAAGATTTAACTGTAGAGAGTCTAGGATAATGGATTCCTTGACGGTGTGGGATAACAAAAGATGGTCTCTCGGCTGAAGTTATACGCTTTGGTTATTGATATTTCTTGGAGAGTTGTGCGCGACACTAAGTAGAACCCCCCAGCAAATAGCAGAGCAAATAGGAACGAGCCTCTTAGAGACAGAGTGTAAATGCTAAACCCAATGCTTAATATCACCAACAGTTTAGGTCTGAATAAAACAGGATTATGCATGAATCCATTTAAAGAAACTAACAACTATGTAGTTATATCTAAGTAAAACTCTGACAAGTAATCCTAAAGTCGTGATTTAGCCTAGTTTTTTGCTTCAGCATTTTAATTTCCTCCTAATTTCAATTTTAATTGCGTGTCAAGTCTATTTGCATTAATCGGCGTGTCAAGAACAGCCTGCCGATTTTATTGAAACAACAAAGTATGTAATATTCTACATCTTTCAACCATTCAGCCCCTGTTCTCGCTGTCCACGTCCTAAACTGGCTCTTTGCCAGACAACCTCAAGATGGATCAAATAAACTCAGTACGGTTTTTGCCAACCTTCTTTGTCTTGAGAGCTACCATTGGATTCGATCGCAGCATCGAATATTATGGAAAATGTATTCGCGAAATTCTAAAAAATCAGCAGTATTTAAGAAAAGCTTAGGGCCTTTTCGCGAATGGGTAGAGTAGAGTAGAGTAGAGTAGAGTTAAAATTAACTCTTTTAACCCTTTTCATGAATGCGCAGGGTTAAATTTAACTCTGCCTGTTTTTAACTCTTTTAACTCTGCAGGGTTAAAAATCAAAGAGTTAAAAGAGTTAAAACTGGGAGAGTTAAAATTAACTCTGTGCGTTCGCGAAAAGAGTTAAAAGAGTTAAAACTGGGAGAGTTAAAATTAACTCTCTGCATACGTGAAAAGAGTTAAAAGGATTATAATTTTTGCGTACGCAATGTCCAACTTTTCACCATTTGATAATTTTAAAGAACTTCCCAACGTTTGGAAAATTTAAAATAAAATAAGACAAGAGATTTACTCATTTCATTAATAAACATTTATTACATCTTCAATGCAGTGTCATCCTGTAATAGGGCGATCCGGGCGTATCCCTGTGTGTAACTTGGAGTTTTTAACCGATTTTGCTGAAATTTAGCATGGATCCATTTCAACAAATTATTGCAGCAAAGTTTCAAAGTTTAAGCTTGTAAGGGGTTAACGACATGGGTAAAATTGCAATTGAGGGGGAGCCAACCAAAGATTTTTACGATTTTCCTGAAAGGTTGTATCGAGTTCAGGTTCAGAGTTCTCTGAAAAGTAATCTAAAGACAGTGTTTCGGTCTAGGTTTTCGTTGTTTCTTTTGCTGGCTTGCAATTTAGCCTACAATAAAGTATTAATGAATAGTTGAGCCGAAAAACAGGCATCATGTTCGTTTGCTGTGACCACGACAGAGCCCAAAAACCTTTGTTCATATTTTCAGCAAAATCGGATTCTCTTTGTTTCCCTAAAAACTTGAACAATTTTGGTCAATTTCAACTAAACTTTAATACTATGTAAAACAGATAGGTACAGCAAAATTAAATAGAAAAATGTTGGCTTATTAAAATTCAGTAGAGATTTCAAATTTGAATTGAAATGGTTGCCCTTAGAATCACAATTGGGATAACAATTGATCCTGTACTGTAATTCTAATGAACATAACCAATTGCAGCTAAGTTCGCGTAACATTTGTCTAGATGTCCTTACAAAAAGTCAAAAATTCAAATTTTTTAAAGTTACAGTAATTTTTATGGCAAAATTAAAGCTTTAATTAATCCACCTTTTGAAAAAAATTGAGCTTTCGGTTAGCTGTAGTGTCCCGTTGATTCGACTTTTCATGTTGTCAGCTCTAAATTTGCATTTATAGGTGGTATCAAGAGTGGTATTAAATAACTTACAAAAAATAATTTAGAGCCTATTTATAATGATAATTAATTATTTTACTTTAATTAATTTTATTTAATTATTATTTCTAAAAATGCAGCATGTTTAAAACATTTTGTTCGATCTATTTTTATTTTATTAAGTAGCCTATTTCGTTACTTTAGCGTAAATAATTCAGCAGAATGTTGGCAAATGCTTAAGTAATTTTGAAGCATTATGAACCATCCAATGAAATTATGTGTTGCGCTTTCATTGGCTCGATTATCTTGTCATTTTTAAAGCTTTATTACGCGCGCAAAACCTGGCAATAACAATGTAGAGGATAGAAGATTTTAACTCGTTTAACCCCCGTGCTGAGACGCGGGTTAAAATTCAATGTAAAATCTCGTGAGCGAGTTAAAAGAGTTAAATTTAACCCATTCATGAAAAGGGTAGAGTTAAATTTAACTCTGCAAGTTTTTAACTCCACGTGTCATTCACGAAAAGAGTAGAGTTAAAAGAGTTAATTTTTAACTCTTTTCGCGAATGAGCGTAGAGTTAAAAATTTTAACTCTGCTTAACTCGGGGAGTTAATTTTAACTCGTTTAACCCATTCGCGAAAAGGATCGAGTTAAATTTAACTCGTTTAACCCATTCGCGAAAAGGCCCTAAGAATGTATTCAAGTTCTGGACGTCAATCATACTGGTTCCTAAATTGGCCATCAGTCACCGATATTCAAGAAATACGTAAACAAAATTTATCCAGAAAACAGTGGCAACTGGAATTTAAAATTTAAAATTAAAATTAAATTTTAAATTTAAAAATTAATTAAAAAGTAAAATTAATTATCCACATGAAAAGAGATAAATCTGTAGCTAAAGCATACGCGTCAATAAATGAGCATTTCGGAATGCTAAAAGTCAACTTGGGCTTTTGCTATTTGTGTGTTAAAAAGGACACACACCAATTTTTACACTCCAATTAAATCTCTAAACACACTATTTACACTGAGATGAACTTATTAGCATGCCAGCTAATATTACACGAATGACAAGTTTGGGTTTTTATTCACTAATAAGTTTCGCTGAAGAAAAATACCTATGTAAACTCATAAAAGTCCGGTCATACTTTTAGGTTATAGAGCCAGAAGAGTGAAGACGGCTATATTTTGTGTACTGGAAATAGGTCAAGTCTAACCCAGAAGCACTTACATCCGAAGAAAAAGACTCAAACCTTCAGAACGGGCTGGTCTAAGAATCAAGAAAGGACTCAAGAGGCTAGTAATTGCACACAGATCATTAGATTACCTATAATGATGTCAGAGAACACTTACGTTTCTGCCAGACTGCATAACATTAGGAGTTTGACTTTGCAAAAAATTACTTGAATGTGTACATATACAAGTCCACATCCACGACACACAAGGTTCCCGTTTTCGAACCACTTTCCTAAGATCAACAACTCAAAAACTCACTCTCGTAAATAAATGTTGTTGCTCAAAATAAGTTTCAGTTTCTTATTAGTCGATTTATCATCCCATTCTGTGATTTTGTGCCACTTGAAAGCTTGAATAGTGTTTATCGAGTTCGAGAGTGAAAACGCCAAGGGCAAGGAATTGTCATTTTCTTAAAACATTAGTTATCTGTGTAACAAGCAGCTATTGGAACAACTATAGCAACTCTAAGAGCATAAGACTATAGCTTGTAATGACTGAATACAATGGCGGAAGCAATCTCAAAAAACAATTTCATATTTTTGTAGTTAAGTTTGTTACATTTTCCCTCTTCTTTAAAAGAGTCAGCCATAAATTTAAAAACATTTATCTTTTCTTCTGGTAAAGTTTCTTTAATTGAATTCTAGTCTGGCCTGTAAAATTCTCCGGAAATGGGATCCAGTTTTTCCGGTGGGCGTCTTTGTCTTGTGGGATAGCGTCTTTGAAATACCGAGGGGAGAGTTTCTGGGGAGGAGGATGAATTAAATGTTCCAGATGTGGAGGGCGATGACCCTGCGAAAGTGGAATTGGAAAGATTAGGATCAATGTCATTTGAAAGTTCCGTAGAAGAGTTAGGGGAGGAAACGGTTCCGTGATCATTGGCACCACTGGCGTGTGGGGAACCGTGATCACTGGCGGAATCAGGGCTAGGAATGTTGAGAAGTCCTTGCGGTTCGACGGGCTGTGCGATGTTCGGCCTTCGAATATTAACAATATACTTCGCACAGTCCGTCTCTTTTACGTTGTTATCGGAAACGTCAGCTTGCGATTTCAAAGGAATCACTTTTCGCGGATTGATGGTTTTCCATGGAGGAAAAGTCTTTCTTGGCACATCGACGTCTGCCATGTCTTTGTCCTGCCTTTGGTGGAAAGGCTTGAGACGGTTGAAGTGCACAACTTTCCTGTGTCTTGGGTTGCTTTGTAGTTGAATACGGTAGCTCACATCGGACAGTCGTTTCACCACTTTGTACGGGCCGTCCCATCTCTTGTGTAGTTTTCCAGACTTCCCCTTCTACGACGAGAATATCTCTGAGCAGCACAAGATCACCATCTTGATAAGGCTGACCCCAGACGTTTCTGTCGTAGTACGCTTTCTGACGTCTTTGTTCAAGAAGACCAGCTGCCCGCACTGCTTTGTTAGCGGCTTCGACCTCCATTTTTACCTTCCCAGCGTATGAATTGATATTAGTTTCACTGTGTGGAAGATTGAAGAAATCGTCTGCAGGTGATCTAATCTCTTGGCCAAAAACCAAACGATTAGGGGTGTACCCAGTAGTAGCATGAACACTGGATCTGTAAGCACCCATAAGAAAAGGTAGCCAGACGTCCCAATCTCTTTCGTTTTCACTCACATAGGCCTGAAGCATGGATTTGATCGTTCTGTTCACTCTTTCAACCATTCCAGCACCTTCTGGATGATAAGGCGAAGATCTAGTTTTCTTTACACACAGCATGTCGCACATCGCTTTCATAACTTTATTATCAAAATTTCTTCCTTGATCTGAATGGATTGTTTCAGGAATTCCATATCGGGAAATGAACTGAGTAGTTATTGTATTAGCAACGGATCTTGCTGTTATCGAGGACATCGGATAGGCTTCTGCAAACTTGGTAAAACTGTCAACTACGACCAAGATGTGCTGTTTACCACGGTAGGTACGAGGAAACGGTCCCATCATATCTATCACAACACGTTGAAATGGTCTTCCCACAGCAATTGGTTGTAAAGGTGCCTTCCGACTGTGGACGTCAGGTTTTTACCTTCTGGCAAATCGGACAGGAAGCACAGTATTCTTCCACGTCTTTTCTCCAACCTGGCCAGAAAAACTTTGGGCGAATCCTTTCCCTGACTTTAGCTGCAGCCACATGACCGGCCATCGGAATGTCATGAGACATCTTCAGAATCGTGGTCACCGAGTCTTTAGGCATCACAGCTTGCATCCAAGTCTCTGAGTTGGTTCCTTCGTACTTACGATATAGTATTCCATTCTGTATGCGCAAAGCTGCAAATTGATCTATCAGACCTCGTCGAAAATGACTGGACCTATTCTTGTCATTTTCTGAAGGTTTCCGTCGCTTCACTATCAGCTGATACAGAAACTTTATGTCCTCATCTTTCTTCTGAAGTTGTCGAATTGGTAGCTCCTTGGTGCTGTCTTCTCGACCGATAGTCGCTGCTACTTCTTCTCCATACCCTTTGTATTCCGGAGGCAGGAGAGTTTGAACTTTTTTGCACCAAGAGCAGGAACAGTCACTCAGTCTTGATAGCGCGTCTGCATTTGAATGCATCCTGCCCGGACGAAGCTGAATTTCATAGTCGTACTCAGCCAATGTTTCGAACCATCTGCCAAGTTGTCCTTCCGCGTCTTTCAGTTTATGGATCCACTGAAGCGCTGAATGATCTGTGCGGACGACAAATTTCTTCCCAAGAAGATAAGGCCTGAAATGTCGCACAAACTCAACAATGGCAAGTAGTTCTCTTCGAGTGACACAGTACTTCCTTTCTGCTTTTGATAAGGTCTTGCTGGCATATCCAATGGTCCGTTCTTTGCCTTCCTGGATCTGAGACAGTTCTCCGCCTATGGCCCATCCGGATGCATCAGTATCCAAAACGAAGGTTGATGTGATGTCGAATCTTGGATAAGCCAGTACCGGTGCCGTCGTTAGCGCTTTCTTCAGTTTGTCAAAGGCGACCTGGCAATCCGTAGACCACTGAAATGTTGTATCTTTCTGCGTCAATCGGGTTAGTGGCTGAACAATGGCTGCAAAATTCTTGATGTACTGCCGGTGATATGATGCGAATCCCAGGAACGAAAGTAGTTCACTTACTCCTGTTGGCTGTTTCCAGTGACTAACCTTTGTTGTGGCACGTGGATCAACGCGAATTCCAGCTGACGAGAGAATATGACCAAGGTACTTTATTTCGGTCTTCAGAAATTCACATTTCTGAGGCTTGATCTTCATCCCTGCGTTTGCCAACTTTTCCAAAACTCGTGCCAACTTTAGTCGATGTTCTTCGTACGTGGTTCCGAAAACGAGGATATCATCCAGATAGACTATGCAATCCTCGCAGTCGAGACCACCAAATATTCTCTGCATCGTTCTCTGAAACGTCGCTGGAGCTCCTGTGAGACCAAACGGCATCACGTTGAATTGGTATAAACCAAACGGTGTGATGAAGGCGGTTTTGCTTTTGCTTTCTTCATCCATCTCAATTTGCCAGTAGCCGCTGATCAGATCAAGACTACTGAAGTATTTAGCTCCACCGAGCTTATCGATGCAGTCCTGGATATTAGGCAAAGGAAAACTATCCTTGCGTGTGAGATCGTTGAGCCACGCAGAAACGCTTCGTTCCATCCTTTTTCGGAACAATCACAATCGGAGATGCCCAAGGTGAATCTGATTCCACAATGACGTCCTTGTCGAGCATATCCTTGATCATTTGCTTCACATCTTCTAACAAATGAGGAGGAACACGCCTTGCCTTTTGCTTGAAAGGCATAGCGCCCTGGACATCAATCTTATGCGTTGTGACGTTGCACTTCCCATAATCTGTTGCAGAGAAAGCAAACGAGTCTTTGTATCTGACGAGGAGTTCCCACAAAGCCTGTTTTTCTGAAGCATTTTCAATGTGCTCCAGGTCGAGCAATGCCTTCAGTTTTTCAGACTTCTCAGCGTCAGAGAGTTCCTGGATTTCCAAGATATTTTCTGCATCTACTCTTCGGACTTCCACTTGAGTGTACAGTTCCTGAAAGTCCACCGCATCTTCTATACGTGTGAAGGTACCAAGCTTCGTATTCTTGTTCACCACCTTCCGATACGCAGTCGGATTCACCAGTGCAACCAGGAAGCACCCACTCTGGCTTCACCAAAGCACTTTGTACAGTTCCACCTTTTCCGATTGAATCTGTAGAATTCATCGACCACTCCAACCATATCGTTGAAGGATTCTTTGTCGTTGATCATCGAAACCGGAACCAGCTGAACAGAATGGTTCCACTACAGCTGGACAGCAGATTGAACATCACAACTTACTGCCGGTGAGTTGTCTCTGTTCAAACCGCTTCGCCAGACGAACAACGCAAACACCATTCATCCAGATCAACACAGAATTTGTTCTTCTTCAGGAAATCTGAACCCAGAATGGCTGGTCTACTCAAACCTTCGACCACCACAACTTCATGCCTTGCAGAAAGCCCACACACAGAAATCGTAACAAAACCACACCAAGAACTCCCAACTGAGCACCATTGGCTACTTGAAGGCTAACATCCGACTTTTTTCAGTCGATCCAACCAGTCCTTACCTAGCACTTTACTACACACATCTTTTCGGATCAGTGTTTTGGCCGAACCGGAATCGACTAGAGCGGTTAACCTTTTGGCTGTTCATTTTTAAGACTACTTCAGGACACTTTGTAGGTAGTTGGGTCTCTCTAGTAGCTTCTGATGATAGACCCAAGACATCAGAAGCTGCTAGAAGGCTTTAAAAACTGCGGAGATGGACACTGGAGACTTTATATGGCCTTTACCGCCACAACGAAAGCAGACAATACTTTTCCGAACACTGGAGTTAAAGGCTTTAGACGAACCTTTAAAGGTTGTACCTCGACCACGCTGAACTTACTGGGTCGTTACTCTACCAGAAAACTTTCTGAACCTATCCTGATTGTTGCGGCTGGTGGAGGGCGTCGCCTGCAGTGCTGCAACCTCATGAGAGTTGACAGTTGTGAAAGTCGTTCTTCAATCCTAGCTCTTATGTAATCATCTAGATTATTCTTACTACAGAACTCACTGTTACTGCTGCTGGCATCGCTTTCGTAGCTGTATACCTCAAGCATATAGAAGCTGAATCCTTCTTAACTTGTTTACCTTTTTCGTGATCTTCGATGAATTCAAACCTTTGAGCCTTTCCCTGGGCATCTGATGTATCTGTTGGCCAAGATTCTCTCAATTCGCGCCGTGGTGGATTGGGTTGCAGCCCGGAAATAAACTTGTCTTTGATAAGACTGTCACGAATATCCAGAGGAGCACCTGGGTAGAGCTTGTCACCCAGGCTTTCAATGCCGCATTTATGTTGTTCAAGAGTCTCATCAGGTTTTCTTTGCCTGTCGTGTAACTGACCTTCGTACAAAAGTCTCTTCGATTCAGGGTCGAACTTGTTGATGAGGTCCTTCCCGATGCTCCGGACGGTTGATAGGATCACCGGGGTCCGGGTGCCAAGGGCCATCACGAATGGTTTCGGACAAACTTTTGAAAAACCTGACGGGCATGACCAGTTAGCGAAAAGAACAACCAATCTTTGGTCTTTAGATCATCCCAGCCATCCAGTCTTTGACAGACTTCAAATTCTTCCATCCATTGCTTGAATGATTTGAAACCGTCGTATTTGTATGGCTGTGGACCAATCATCATCTGATATAGTCCCTGCTGACCATTGAGATTAGGCGGAGGTCCATCTGCCATTTTCACCCAACTCAGAAAAGGTTATCCGCTGCCACCAAATGTAACAAGCAGCTATTGGAACAGCAACTCTAAGAGCATAAGACTATAGCTTGTAATGACTGAATACAATGGCGGAAGCAATCTCAAAAAACAATTTCATATTTTTGTAGTTAAGTTTG
>JASAND010004121.1:0-11604 GCA_030248195.1 Trissonchulus latispiculum | reverse complement strand
CCAGCCACAAACATCAACTGTTTTCAATAAAAACTAATAAAATTAGTTTGTCGGCTTTTGATGATAAGCGATACATCTTGGATGATGGACTGTCTTCTTATGCGTACGGTCACTATTGTATTTGTAATAAATGAAATTTGCTATGTATTTGTTATGTATCCACAATAAACTATGATATTGTCTTTATTGAGTAAGACTAGCATAGGTATTACATAATTATACAAACTAGATAAAATAAGTTTACTGCTTTAAATGTCTTCATGATGAGTGATCTGAGTTCCAAATGACGTATGCTTCCATAAGCGATCTAGCCATTGCTGTGCAATCACTTGGAGTAGATACTGAAGCATCAGCCAGAGGAAAAAGTTGAAAGTTCCAGGTTGCTGTACTGTTCAGGATTAACATATGAGGATCTTTCACAGGAATAGTAATATCATTCATTCTGATCATTCTTGTGATAATCTGACGTTGTCGGTATCCTTCGGTCACAATTTGAGACGGGTTGAATTCTTTAAGCAGTTGACACATGCTGGTAATCACTTGGTCCAGAGTTTTGATATCTGCAGTTGTCTTCCATTTCATCTTGGATGCTGCTTCGATAAAGCGGATAATTTCCAGGTGTTCGGTAGCGAGTGTTGATATTTCTTGAGGCGCTCGCACGTCAGACTCATACTCAAGCATAAAATTTCTGTCCAAAATGATCATTGCCATCTTCATAATCACATCAAAATCGTGTTCCAACCGAACTAGTCCAAGACTTATAAAGCAGACCCTCTGTTCCGACATGGTTAGAGCAAATGAATTGTAAATTAAAACTTTTCTCCTTTTATAGTCTATCGCTGCATTCCAAAGCCATGAGTCATCAACTTCAAGTCCAGTTGTTGTCAGAATATGGCAGATTGCCAACACGCGCCTCATCTGGTAGCGTTGGTTATGATCTCTTCAGTGCCAGACACTGTGTGGTACCTGCTGGCTTGGGACGAATGCTAATTCCGATGGACATTGCTATTGCTTTGCCACCAAACTGTTACGGAAGAATTGCACCTCGCTCTGGGTTAGCGTTGAAAGCAGGGATTGATGTGATGGCGGGAGTGATCGATGGTGATTACCGGGGAAACGTAGGAGTTGTGTTGGTTAACCTAAGTAGTCAGGATTTTACGGTGAACATTGGGGATCGTATTGCTCAACTTATATGTGAGCAAGTTATGAATACCTATGTGGTAGAGGTTCTGAGTTTGGAAGTCACAGATCGGGGTGGAAACGGTTTTGGGTCCACTGGACTACAACGTATTCCAACAACTGATGTGGAAATGCAGGAAGAAGAAACTTTGATGAATGACGTTATTATGAATAACGTATAACCTGTATATTCTGTATGTATATAACTATACTAAATAAATTTTTGTCATATTTCGTTTTTGATTTATTGCTAGGTAGAGTAGGTAAAATTTTCATCATGATTTTCAAAATTTATAATTTTTAAATTGTTTTCAATGCTGAATTTACAAATAAGATAAATTCTCTTTTGAGATCTATTATCTTAGACTTACATTTAGTAATTGCTTTTTTCATGAACAAGAATTCATGTAGTCCTTTGTTAATCTAATCCGAATTTGAATGTCTAGGTTAATAATCATAAGTGATTATGGAAGATTAGCTAGTAGGGGACCACGTTTTGGTGACCACCTTGTAGAACTGGAACCACACTTAAGGAACCACACTTAAGGGATTACTGTGTATTTTGTAGTTGAATTCTTTAAAAGGGACCACACTTGACATACGACGTTCAAGGGTTATGCATATCAAATTATTAGGGGACCACAGTTAGGGGATCACTCTTGAAATACGTCGGTTACGAGGTCCAAAGTTTAGTCTATGTACATGATATTTTCTATTATTAGGGGACCACAATAGAGGGGACCACAATTTATACAGAACGCCCAAAAACAATACTACTGATGTCAGCTTAATCGACGAAATTAAATCATAACAACACAGTATTGAAACAATCAACAAAATTTACTGCAGAAAGCGTATCAATTGTTCGTAGTCTGATTTACAGTTGAGCTGGGCTAATTGCATGCCTGCGCCTTTACATTCATCTGCTGCTTCGTGATAAGGTAGCTCCGTATTTTTGTACACATACTGACCTGCAAGTGCAAAATGACAAGTATATACACGTTGGATCTTGTCGTGTAGAATTCGTTATAATTTGGAACCATCGTTTGGAAGAAATCTTAAGTGTCTAGGTTAGTGTCCAGGGTTAATCAGAGTATCCAAGCAGACCTGTATATTAGAGAACTTTACTCAGGCCCGTAATCCCTAAAGCTCGTAATCGTAATGAGGTAGGAAGAATTTGGGTGCGGGCCGAGTACTGGAACGGGCCGGGCTTCGGTCCGGACCTGGTATTTTCATTAGAAGGTTTTGTCTTGTTTCTAGTTTCGGCAGGGTTTACTGGAAATTTTATACTTCTCCAAATATAATTTTGAATAATTATCGCGTTTTTATTTCGATATTACTTGATTTCCTTTCCCTTTCAGAGTTACTGGCGTATGCACTTATCTCATTTGTACATTATTATCTGAAATTTAGTTATTTATATAATTTATTTTTAGGCGAGATAGCTGTTGACGTTTCTGGATCAAAGTGAACTGTATGCTGCAAATACTTGAATTATGTCCTATGCTCAACACTGCTTCAACTTGCATATTTCGTTTTTGTACATGGGGGTCCCATTGTGCTGCAGGTCCTCATTTGCTTAAATTTTACCAGTTTCAATTTTTTCAAGTTTTAAAGTAAATGCTTTTCACCTGCAAGAAAATTAGGGCGGAGGGGGCTTTATTTCACCTGAATTCACTTTAGGATTTATTCTTTTCGCAAGGCTCCCTTTAGTTGAACTAAAAATCACGACAAATCATTTTACGAAATATGCAAATTAACTTTAATAATCTGATGACAAGTTGAGTATAAGCGTAAGCAGAAAGAAGCTGCGTCTAAACGTGGCAAATATTGGAATAGTATATATGCAGAAATGTGTATCTACTTGGATTCAGGTCTGGGATTTTAGTGAGAAAGATTGAGTTAATCCCGGTTCACACTAACCAATCTGCAGTTAACCTGCCTGCCAGCAGTTGAGGGACAATGCCCATTGACAAACAATATTGTAGCCCCTTTTTACACTGTTCATATCCACAACGATGAGCTGTTTCATAATAACTAAAATGGGTCCCCAGGTATTTGACAGAGGTATCGAATGATATAGCCGATGTCTCGCGAAAAAATTACTTCAGCCAACAAAAACTGTGGAAAATCATAGTTCTTCTAAAATGCAGCAATATGATTTTGGAAAACCAAACTTAGTTTCAATGTATCCACTAAAAGGAGATGATGTTGAGCTATATACATTTCGATCTAAAGATGATTTTCCAACTATAAGTTATCAATGAGTAATAGTGGTTCAAAGTTGATGACGCCAAAAGGAATCACCACCTTAAAACTAAATACGCGATGTAGTTCAGAGCGTGCAATCGTGAGAAAATAGTTAGCGAGCAACAAAAAATGGCCTCAATTTGATGGATAATATCGGTATCTAGCATACACACACCGTTTTACGGCGAGATAATGCTCCTTTTAGGAGCCAACTTGTTAATATTTGGAGGGTATACCTTCTTCCTAATTAATTGCAAGGTATATTTGAATCAACGAAACTGGTCTGTCAGTGAATTCTTTCCCAAGCTGAACCGCTGACAGTTCTTAATCGCTCAAAATAAACATGACCTCAAAATAAAATCGTTTAAAATTGTATCGCGGCATGTGCGAAGATACATCATGTTGATACTTGGAAACTTCTAACAGTCTGAGATTTAAGTGAAACATTTATGCAAATTAGTGTTCCTAACTTTGTTTATTCAGTCTGTTGATCTAATGTCTGGTTTGTAGTACTGATGAGCGATTATCTTTATTATTATGAAGTGATGAATAAAATTCTATGCATTTTAAACCCTTATTTTTATTGTGGCTAGCGGCAAAGAATAGCAAAACGGGCCCGGGCCGGGCCGAGACGAGGCCGAAAAGTTTTCAAACGGGCCGGGCCGGGCCAGGCCGGGCCGAGGTGAAATTTTTACGGGCCGGGCCGGGCCCTAAAATTCAGGCCCCTGAAGGTCTCTACTGTATATACTCTCCCACCGGGCTGACAACGTATCTTAATTTGCTTTACACCCCTCCCGTATGAAGGTCAAAAGTTTTTCAATTTAAAGCTATTTAAAACATATTTGACCATTAAAAAGAAGCTTTTATGCAAATCAGTAGGGCTTTAATTTGTCACTTATTTTAGAAACTCGAGCGAAAAGCAGTTTCATTATCCATATAGACTATAGCTAGCAGCTAGCTATATGAATTAGCGTTATTTGTATAAACTATAGATCATGTGTGAAGTTTGACTATACTGATCTTCGTAAAAATGCTGCTGTCTGACTTTTACTCTCTAGGATAAGACTAAACTACAGGTAACAACAGTGGTGTGTGATGCTGGAGAATTACCCGGTCCTGACAAACTGAGAGACGACGAAATAATTACAACGGTTTATTTAATTTCAACAAGAACTTGATGACCAAATTAGAATGAAACATTAATTTCAAACACCAAATTATGAACTTGACAAAATGCTAAACTAAACACAAAAACGCTCGGGAAAAGCCGGCAGAGCGACCAGAGCAGAAATCTAACCCAACAACCAATTTGACTAGCCCCAAAGATTCGAACCCAAAAGATCGTACCCGACCACTCACTATAGAACTTACACCCACACTGTTCCCAACCAAAACCAATTTGGAGCACTACAACTATTAGCTATCCGGCCGGACCTACGAATTTAGACAAGAGTAAAGCGAAATGATTGAACGTTTGTCAAATGAAATATTATTTTCACTTAGGCTTAGCAACTCATGAATAATTTATATCTTTCCTGCCGGTGCTAACTTCACACATGGACACTATAACACTACAAAATATCATAAATGAAAACAGCCTACGTAGTAGGTTTCCAATGTAATTTAGTAAACATTTCAACAACACAGGGACTGGATCAATGCTGAAATCAAAATTGTTTTACAGTTCGCAATCAAGGAAAAGCTAACGTTTCGATCAGCGGGTAAAAGATTTACTCGTTTACACTTAATGTTCAGACACTGCTATTGAAAACTTTTCGATCCAGCTTTTCGTTATCTAGAAATACGCTTAAGCTAAAGGCTGAATCGAAAAGCGGCTTTCAGATTCGTGTTCAGTGATCCTGAAAACCCAAGAATGCAACTTTTTAGCGAAATCGGAGACAAATTTTTTATTGCCCCTTGGTTCTCCCTCAAAAAACTTAAAAATTTAAGTTTTTAAATTTAAACTTTCTGTTGCAGATTGATCAAAAATGTGTCAAAATGTACCCATACTAAATTTGAGCTCAATCGGCTAAGTTTAGCGAATTCTAGACACAGGTGTGCGTACACGTTGGAATCACCTTTCCCACTTTCAATACTACAGCTCTGTACAAAGTTATAAAAATATTTACCAGAATAAGACAGGTCAAAGAGGTAGACGCCGAACACTAGCATGCAGACAAAGGAATACATTTTCATGTGAAGGTCGTCAATTGGTCAAATCTAAAGCCTTAGCCCATGCTACAAATAAATTCGCTAGATTACTAACAGCAGGGATTTTTCAATTATTGCAACAACTTTTCTGGGAAGCTCAGTAAATGTAAATAAAGTTAAAGACAGCATAATTCTTAATTACTTATCAGAATCAATAATTACTTTCTGCTGGGCAAATTTTAATTCTTATTAATTAATTTTATTTTTTTATTTTAATTAATTTCAATTTTGACCTATAAACTTAAAATGCCCACGGCGATCTAATTTTAAAAGTAACACGTAACTTTTGGAAAGAACAAAGCTAGACAGATAAACTAAAGAAAGATAAATTTCATGCTCATTACCTTTATCGCATAGAGTTCAGCACAAACATTAATATAAATTTGGATACGAATTATCATTCCGTTAGATACTCTTCTATTTGCAGGACAATTACATCGAACTGTAATTACCTTCCTATTCACTGCTGTTGTCAAGATACGATTAAAATGTGCCTTCATATAAAAGAAAGCTTAATGTAAGGCTCCAAGTCGTGCTATTAAAGGAGCAAGACGTTTTGGGAGGTACAGTTCTACAGTACTCCAGCATATACTTTACTTCTTAGCATACGTACGTACTCAGATTTTTCAGCAATGCAATATCTTTCAAGAATTGAGCTGAGCAGCCAATGGCTACGTATAGGAAGTGATAAAATCTTGATTAAATGAATTTAGATTGTATGAATACACAGTAGAACCAGTCTAATTTTAGTGAGACATCTGGAGATTCATGATTACAGGCTAAAAACTGATTATTTAATTTTCGATGAAAATCGTGAAATCGATGCACTTCACCATTAAATCGATTCTAAGAGAATGCTGCTTTCCACAGTAGCAGGCTGCACATTTATGAAATCCATTTTATGGTACAACTATCAGGCAGTACCAAATTTCCTATCTGCACTGAAAAAGAATTTCAGAATTTTGAAAAATTTCCTAAATAATCAATTCATGAAAAGACCGAATGTGATTTGCTGATGAAATTCGGAAACGCGGTGGGTATTTACCTGCCTTGAGTGCCCGCGTTGACATGTTAAATAACTATTCTAAGGGCCATTTCGCAAAAAGAGCTTAAACGGCTTAGCTTAAACTTGCATTTATTTACGAAAAGGTACAACGGCTTAAACGGCTTAAACGGCTTAAATGGCTTAAACGGCTTAAATTTAAGCCGTTTAAGCCGACCTTTTCATAAAAAACCATCGGCTTAAATTTTAAGCCGAATCCTTTTCATAAAAAGCACATCGGCTTAAAAATGTACCGGCTTAAAATTAAGCCGTTTAAGCCGACCTGCTTTTCATAAATAGTTATAGTTTAAGCCGTTTAAGCCGGTGGCTTAAAATGCAGTGCAAATTGACTGTTTTGTAAGCCGCGTAAAATCACGCGCTTAAACGGCTTAAATCGTGGTAGTAGTCATATTTAAACGCACGTAACTTTCTTAATATTCGGAGTACATCAATACTATTTACATCAAAATGGAGCTCACAATGAGAAGAATCCAGTGGCAATGGTCCTACAATTTGAACTGTAGGTAAATGTTTAAAAAGTAGCCCCAAATTGATAAATCGTCGTCTATACTGCTCGATACAGTATTATACCAGCTTTATAAAGTTTAAAAATACTTGTTGTTGACTCAACTTAAGTTATTCTCTATCTTTACTGGTTATACATGAATGCTCTAGCCTTGTAATCCACATAAAGCTGTCGACATTTCCAGCAAAAGTGTCAATCGTCAATTTGTCTTATTTGTATTATTTGTTTGCTGATAACCGTTCTATTTACCTCGCTGTCTTCATGATTACTGTTAAAGACATTATTATTGAGATGGAGATATCTGACAAACGCGCTTCTTCTACCCGAGGACTCCACATCCAGAACGACAGGACTATTTAAGATAATTTGGCCCCTATTTACTTTCAAATGCTAAAAATTCAACTTGTTTCTAGTTTCTGCAGGCAGGTTTCAGTTTTAGTGAAAACGACACCTTATGTGAACTGAAGCTTATTTGGGAAGAGAGCAGGAACTGATATTGGCAAATTTATGTCGCCTTTGCAACTGAAAAATAGGTTAGCTAAAGAAACTGAAACGTGGACTGAAACTGGAAAAAGTCGTTCCTTTTAGACATGACAATTTTAAGGTTATAAGCTGAGATTCTGTTGATTTTGTGGTTTAGGAGAGGCTGACTAATCTTCAAGTTCAGCTTATACAAATGAATAAGGCAGTACCTACAATACGGAGTGAAACAGAAACTTGAAAATTAAACTGATACTATATTCTGCGGTGACTGAAATTATTTTGTGTTGCCGACTATAACCTTTGACCAATACTAAGATCGGCACGTGGAACAACGCTAGCCCTGGCGAATGAATGAAGTGTATGAAGCAGGTCTGGATTCGGCTTAAACAGCAATTAGTGGTCGCTTTTTGGCCGATTTTTCGACCTTCTCCGATTTTGCTCATTTTTGCATATTTTATGCTCCCAGTCACAACGAGTCCGCAAAATAAGATAAGAGCGTTTTGCGTAATATTACTTCTATCGTTCTGTAGAGCCCTTCAAAGGTGACCTTGACATGTTTTAAACATAGGAAAATGAAAAAGTTAAGTTAAAAAGTTTGTGGCAGAAAATTTTTTGCTGTATACAAGATACAGCGATACAACATTGCACACATGTTTAGGACATACCATAGAGTGCAAGTAACCCTTCTGGTACAATTCTGTTGAGTAGAGGCTTTTTAGAGGTTTTTCAAAATTTGTACCATGAAAAGCAGGGCCAGCAATACATTTTGGTCTTTCCTGCACGATTGACAAAAGCTACAGAAATCGCTTTTAAATAGTAGCACTCTGCGCATATACAGAATTTGTAAGACAGTAGTCGCAAATTTTTACAATTTGTAGTGCCCTCAAAAAACTTGCCAGAGAATGCGCGAATTATCGTAATCGTAATCGTAATTTTCCACAATTTTCACGTTTTTTAATAATTTCTTACTCTATCCATTCGAAAGCCACCAAATATGGCACGCAAGTCTTTCAATATCTTGCTTCAAGGTTGAACTTTTTGTCCTACTGGTTCCTTTGATCTCATATGTTTCAAATTTATAAATTTTTGAATTTACCAAAAACAATCAAATTGGTATCACTCGATATCTAAATGATGCGCTGAACAACTTTTCTAATAGAAGTATGTGTCTGAAATGTAGTATCTGAAAGTTAGAGCAAGTTAAAGTTTGAGGGCCATTTTGCTGAAAAAGGTTCAGTTCACAATTGAAGAATGTAGGGGAAGTTGCCCAAATATGAACAAATCCAAGTTTTAACATATGAAATATAGAAGCGAAAAGTTGCCTAATTTGAGCACCCGGGTTCCTAATATGAGCAAGAGGTGCCTAATATGGACCTATGTTAAACATACGCTATCTTCAGTATATAATTACTTCACAAAGCACAGTTTTAGCTTCTAAAACCTGATTTTTTGTTTTAAACATATGCTATTAATTTATTTAATTATATAGCTATTGAATAATTTTTTGAGTGAGCTAATCCAGTACATACATAGATACTGCAACTTAACAATATTACACGTTAATCAAGAAAGGCAAGAATGTGAATTTAAAAACATTAAATGAAAAATCTTAATCAATGAAAAATTTTAATAAATGGGAAATTTTAATTAATTAATGATTGATTTAAATTTGAAATTAATTTTAATTAACCATTAATTTTGATTTAAAATTAATTTCAAATCATGAAAAATTTCGGTAGTATTAGATCCCGGAATCGGGACATTCTGAAGCAATGCTATGTGTTTCCGAAATCCGTTATTAATACGAATTTAATGGGTTAACGATTCTTAATGTGTACGTAATCAGTCTTGACCCTCAAGACTTACAGAGTGCTAAACATGAAGTGATTTATCGATTAAGTATTTAGTAATTAAATTAACTTCTTTTAACGCATTAACTCATTCTTTAGTGTTTCTTTTTCCAACCCTTTTCATTCAACGCAGATTTAAGTCAAGCCAAGTGCTTTTATCGATGTTCCAAGAACTTGTAACCTTAAATTAAAATTAGTTCGTGTTAAGGAAACTTAACCTATATATGAAGTTCGAATCCAGCTGATTAGATTAGTTAAACTGATTAAATTTAATTCTTGGGACTAAAATATTAATCTAACAATATAGTTTCTTTAATGTCATTTCGAATCAAACAGATTATTAATTTGGTATTTATATAATCGCTATTTCTTTAACAACTAATTTTAACCGCGTTAATCCTCTGCCATGTTGTTAATTAGTTTTTAATCCTCGTTCAGCTACGAAAATTAAATGGACTAAATCTTATTTAATTAAAATATCGAATAAAAATTCTCTTTCAATGATGTATGAAATCAAATTTCTGGATTAACGTTTAAAAATTTGTAATGAAACTAAAAAATGGAAGTGTACTAACTTGGATAGTGTCATGATTAGCTACATTTTTAATCCAGATGAAGGAAATTTGCTTTAAAAACATAAAAATACCAATTTTTAAGATTACCACGTGCTAAAGATAGCCTATCTTTAACATGGGCTCATATTAGGAACCCCATGTTCATAATAGGACACCAAACTTTTCACGTTTGCTCATATTCGGAATCCATGGCAAAAGTTGGACTAAAAATAGTTCTGCAGCGAGAAAGTTTTTACTTATTTAATCTAAACGTTTGAAACTTTACAGACTCATTCTAGACATGCTCCCGTACAAAAAAATATAAAATGTTCCATAATTGATCCAACAGACGGAGAGAATCCTTGCATCAAAAATGTTGCTGTCGCAACCAGGAAGCTTGCTTGCAAAAATATAATATTTTGGATGTTAATAGAAACAAATGTTTATAAAATTCATGGTGTAACCAAAATAAACAATTTTCCGCAGAATTATAGCAAACATTTAATGCTTTCAGTTGATATCTTTTAACCCCATTTTAGTTCAGTAGTTTATGCAATCTGGAGCTTCAAACTGAAAGTTGGCCATATTAGGCAACTGTTCATATTCGGGCAGTTTCCCCTACTGTGAACGACTGGATGGATATCCCGGAGTCGTTTTAGTAATAAAATATTATCCAACCCACAGAATTAATGTGCCATATTAGTTGACCCAAATTTCGCTGCCGTTCTGTCTCAATGTGGCCTTGGAGGGCAAATCACAGTGATTTTCTAGTTTTCCAACTTTATGGCTGAATATCTTTGCCACAGTTTGATTTCGAACTCTAATGTATTATCTTGTTTTTGAGAACATATGCACCTCTACTGTTTGCGAAAATGTGCGAAATCCGTAACTATCGATTTTGACCCAAACCGACCCCCTTTAACGAATACCATTAGCGAATCATGATGGTAGATTGACCGACCGCGACCGCGAACATTACCTCACCTTAAAACAGGGTTACTTAAATAATCACATGTGATTATATACATTAAAGTTATAAGAATGCAACAGTAATTTATTGTCTGCTATAGTCATAAAGACAAATTTAACTTGGGAGATAAATAGTGAAGATTAGCTACAATAATGCAGAATGAAAGCCCGCTTTCGCTTTTATTAATAGTGAAAATGCTTTCATAAATAATAGGCTTAAACGGCTTAAAAGGGCTTAGCTTAAACGGCTTAGCTTAAATGGCTTAAAAATCCTTTTCATAAATAATCGGCTTAAGCGGCTTAAACGGCTTAAATTAAGCCGTTTAAGCTAAGCCGTTTAAGCCGCCTAAGCCGTTTAAGCCGTTTAAGCCATTTAAGCCAACTATTTATGAAAAGGATTTTTTAAGCCGTTTAAGCCTTTTAAGCTAAGCCGTTTAAGCTAAGCCGTTTAAGCTTTTTACGAAAAGGCCCTAAGAAATTTTATCTCCTGAATTAATGCGAAGTTTACTATTGTTGAAAAAACTTGTGAAAATGTGTAAT